>JAPVLO010003207.1:0-24159 GCA_027257055.1 Cephalopachus bancanus
TATGGGACTTGGCAGATACACTATTAGTAAGACACTGATAGGCCAGGTGCTGTGGCTCATGCCTGTAATCCCAGCACTTTGGAGGCTGAGGTGGGAGGATCACTTGAGGCTGGAAGTTCAAGACCAGTCTGAGCAACAAAGTGAGATCCTGTCACTACAAAAAATAGACAAATTAGCCAGGCATGGTGGCACAGTCCTGTAGTTCCAGCTACTCGGGAAGCTGAAGCAGAAGGATCACTTGAGCTCAGGAGTTCAAAGCTGTAGTGGGTCAAGATCATGCCACTGCACTCTACCTGGGCGACAGAGCAAAACTCTGTCTCAAAAAAAAAAAGATACTGATAACTGAACAAATCAACAAAGCACTGAGTCTCCTTGGAAGTCACTTTCTGGGGAATACCCATGTAACATCAGACAGTTTAATGTTCAGAAGTCCAAAAGGACACGGAGACTGTGAAGCTTGATCTATGCAAATACTTCTGAAAGGGCTATAGGTGAGGACATCAAGATGAGCCTGCAAGAATCAGACTTTTTCTAGGGAAAAGGAGAACATCAAGAGAAAGGTCTTGACTACTGCAAGGCATACAGGTCAGGAGAGTTCAGCAACCTTTGGGGAAGTGCGCCGAAGTGTGCGTCTGGCATCACATGCGAAGGGGATGCTGATGACTGGAGAAAACAGACCTACAAAGAAGCCTTGCCAATGGCGGAAAATACTTGTGGTAGTTCTATCAAGCCAAGTTAAAGACCTGCAGAATCACGTCTACGAGTCATCTGTGGCCAAGATTTTTAAGAGGCCATATGTGGCTGGACACATCCCTCACTCCAATCATCCCAGCACTTTGGGAAGCTGAGGTGGGAAGATTGTTTGAGTCCAGGAGTTCAAGACCAGCCTGCGCAACACAGCAAGAGCTTGTCTCTACAACAAATCAAAAACTAGCTGGGCGTGGTGGCGTGCACCAGTAATCCCAGCTACTCAGGAGACTGAGGTAGAAGGATCGCCTCCTTGCCTCCTCAGTCCAGGAGGTCAAGGCTATGGTGAGCTGTGCTCATCCCACTGCACTCCAACCTGGATGACAGAGTGAGACCCTGACTCAAAAAAAGAAAGAAAGAAATGAAACGACTGCCTTTTACTAACTGCAATGCAATTGTAATGCCACTTTTTTCCCTTTTTATAGGGAAAAAGCAACACATTCCCACATGGAACATTTAGAAATGTGGATAGAGCAAGGAGAGCATGGTGTAATATTGCTGTCAATGCTATGGGATGGATTTTTTTAAGTTTCATAATCATACCTGATGTATGTATTTGTAGATTTTTTTAACTTTTCATCTTGACATAATTTTAAACTGACAGAGAAATTGCAGCAATGGTGCACAGACTTCCCATGTACCCATCACAATGACCCCCCAGATGTTAATAAGCATTCACATTTACTTTATCCATCGTTCCATCTGTATGTGTGCGTGTGTGTGTGTGTGCATGCGTGTGTATGTATATATATATACACACACATACCTATCTCCTAAATCTTTTGAAAGTAAAAATATTGTAACTCAGGGAAGTTATATCAATAACCTATAAACCATCGCTATCTCCAATGGTAATGTGCAATCTCAACGTTAAGAATAAGGGGTTAGGCCAGGTACGCTGACTCATGCTTATAGTCCCAGCACTTTGGGAGGCTGAGATGTGGGAGGATTGTTTGAGCCCAGGAGTTTGAGACCAGGCTGGACAACATAGCAAGAACTCGTCTCTACAAAAAAAAAAAAAAATTAACTGTACATGATGGTGTGTGCTTATAGTCCCAGTACTTGGGAAGCTGAGACAGGAGGATTGCCTGAGCCCAGGTGGTTGAGGCTGTGGTGAGCCATGATTGTGCCACTGCACTGCAGCCTGGATGATAAAGTGAGACTGCAACTCAAAAGAAAGAAAGAGAGAGAAAGAAAGAGAGAGGGAGGGAGGGAGGAAGAAAAGAAAGATTAATAGTGACAACAGAACTCTGATCAAGAAATTTCCATCATATCAAAACATGCTTAGCTGGAAAGTAAGTACCGACCCACAGACTTTTGTGAGTACCCCAGAATCTTACTGCAGCCCTGAGACAGACCATGAAGGTTCCTGGTTGATAAACTTCCAGGCATGCTCCTATTTAAGGGGGATGAGACTCCAAACAAGGCCAGCCTGAGAGGCACCAGGTGGCCATCAAGGGCTGAGGAAGGGACCTCAGAAGGCCCTGGGAGTGGAGGTCTGGAGAGGAGGAGCCAGGTCATGGGCAGCAGGGCAGGGGATAGTTCCTTTCAAAGATACTACTGCTCGGCATTCTGTCTCACGTGTAATGTAGGAGGTCATTTTGGAGAAGTCTGTGCCCGTGTCTCCTTGTAAATGCTGGGTATGGAAGACAGAGGGAGCAGGTTTGAAATTGTCATTCTGGCCAGGACGTAAACAGCCTCCCCCACAGTGGAATCACCAGGGAAAGAAGCTAGGGCAGTCTGTTAACTGCTAGGTGTTGATTTAAGCAGAATAATGTGCCAGGCCAGGGTCAAACAACTTTTTCAGGCATGGCACATCACCTTGAGTCTGGGCATAAAAGACAGCCAGAGGCAAAGGTGCCTTCTGATTGTTTTTCAGAATTGGGCTGTTCCCCAGATGTGTGTGGTTGAGATTACCGGGCCATCCATGCTTCTGAAAGTCAAACAGCAAAAGGCTTAGCAACAGGCTAAAGCATTCCAGAATGACACTGAGCTGTAGGCCAATGGACACTGAGCCAAGAGATTGCACCCAGAGCTTATCACGGAGGAAGGCATGCCTGTCTCACCCCAGACTTGGCCACTCCGCTCTGCTTTTAACAAGAAATTGCATTGCTTCCCTCATACATGGAGACAAACAGGATGCAGTTAATTTAGAAGACTCTCTCTTGACCGCAACATAATGATTCCTGACAGAGTGATTGTGCTGATGATAATTACCGACGTCCTGTGAGGGAGGCTGGGAGTTGGCACACCAAGGGAATGTCTTCTTAGTCAAAAGACAACCAAGGGGCCTGCCGCTGTGCCACAAGATCAGGAGTCAAATACGAAGGGTGAGACTCACAAGGAAGGCAGACAACCAAGATGACCCCCTTACCAAGCTTCTGGCTTCCGGGAAAACCAGCATGTGTCATCCAGAAGCCTGAATACCTGAGAGCTCGCTGCAGTGAGTGAATGGGATTGCGAGCCACAGAGGGGCAAAGATGCACACACATAAGAGGAATGTGACCTGAGGACCTCAGGGGAACTTTAGGGGGAGAATGACTTGAGGGTGAGTCTATGTGGAGCCTGTTGAAAGTAGCACTTTGAGCCAGGTGCCGGTGGCTCATGCCTGTTATCCCAGCACTTTGGGAAGCCAAGGAAAGAGGATTGCTTGAGCCCAGAATATTGAGACCAGCTTAGGCAACTTGGCAAGACATCATCTCTACAATAAATCAAAAAATTAGCCAAATGTGGTGGCACGTGTTCTGAGCAGTGGAAAAAGCATCTCGACAGGCCTATTGTACCCAAGTGACAGTGATACCCTCGACTAATAAATAAATAATAAAAAATTAGTAGAAGAAAATCCCAAAGCAGGGTAGGGAGAATGTTTTTTTTTTTTAAAATAAGAGTCTCATTCTGTCGCCCAGGCTGGAGTGCAGTGGCATGTTCATGGCCACTGCAGCCTTGGCCTGCTGCGCTCAGGCGATCCTTCCACCTCAGTCTTCCAAGTAGCTGGAACTACAGCCATGCGCCACCACTCTGGGCTAATTTTTTGATTTTTATTGTAGCGATGAGGTCTCACCAAATTGCCCAGATTGGTCTCAAACCACTGGGCTCAGGCAATCCTCTCACCTCGGCCTCCCAAAGTGCTGGTATTTATAGGTGTAAGCTACTACACGTGGCCAGAAAATTTTTTTAATGTTTAAAATGATTTTAGAATACTACTCCAATGTTTATCCCAGCTCATGTAATCTGGCTTTGGATGAAACAGCACCATATACAAGGGGGACCCCAAAACATCCAGAATTATCTTTTGGAGGGCGGATCCCTTGTAGTCCAGACTTCCCCCACTAGGTGTTCTAGAGACCCATTTGCCTCAGTGTACCAGCTAGTGTTGCCATGAGAGGCTGTGTTCAGCTTCAGTGAATTTTTTTTTAATCAATATTTTTTATTTTAATAGTGTGGGGTACAGTTAAGGGTTAGGTATACAAATATGCTTCGTTCAGGCACTCTTGTTGATAAGGGGTGTCTCCCCGTCCCCAGACAGATATTGATTACCGTTAATTCCACCTCCCTTCCCCTCCCTCCCCCCCATAGTTTCCCACCACTGTCAATCCTTTTCTTATAGTATTACGATAGATGGTCAAGGTCCACTATATGAGTGAGAACATGTGATACTCAGATCTTTGTTTCTGTGAGAGGTCACTCAGTGTTATAGACTCTAGTTCCATCCAGGTTGCTGAGAAATTCATGATTTTGTTCTTTTTTATGACTGTGTAGTATTCCATAGTGTATATGTACCACATTTTAAAAATCCAGTCCTCTTTTGATGGACAGCATGGTTGGTTCCATGTTCTTGCTGTTGTGATCAATGCTGCGATAAACATACGTGTGCAGGTATCTTTTTTATAGAGTGATTTGTGTTCTTCAGGATATATTCCCAGTAGGGGGTTGCAGGGTCATATGGGAAGTCGATATTTAGAGCTTTTAGGAATCGCCAGTTTTCCACAGAGATTGCACTAGTTTGCACTCCCACCAACAGTGTAGAAGTGATCCCATTTTACCACACCCTCTCCAGCAACTGTTATTTTTTGAGTTATTGATAATGGCCATTCGACTGGATTTAGGTGCTATCTCAGTGTGGTTCTGATTTGCATCTCCTTGATGATTAGTGAGGTTGAACATTTCTTCATATGTCTGTTGGCTGCTCGGATGTCTTCCTTTGAGAAGTGTCTGTTCATATCTTTTGCCCACTTTATAATGGGGTTGTTTGTTTTTTTCTTTTCAGCATATTTGAGTTCCTTGTAGATCCAAGATGTTAAGCCTTTGTCAGACCTGCAGTTGGCAAATACCTTTTCCCAGTCTATGAGCTGTCTCCCTGCTCTCTTGATGGTTTCTTTGGCTTTGCAGAAGCTTGTCAGTTTAATGAGGTCCCACTTGTCTATCTTATCTCTTATGGCTTGTGGGTTTCGGGTTTTGTTCAGGAATTGGATGCCAGTTTCAATTTCCATAAGGGTGTGTCCTACATTTTCTAAGGTTCTTATGGTTTGAGGTTTTACATTTAGGTCTCTGATCCATTTAGAGTTAATTTTTTGTGTATGGGGATAGATAGGGGTCTTGTTTGAGTCTTCTGCATGTGGTCAGCCAGTTTTCTCAGCACCATTTACTGAATAGGTTCTCCTCTCCCCAGTGGTGGGTGGTGGAGGCTTTGTCGAAGATGAGTTGGTTGAGAAATTGAGGTTTTGCTTCTGGATTCTCAATTCTATTCCATTGGTTTATATGCCTGTTCCTGTACCAATACCAAGCTATTTTGATTATTGTAGCTTTATAGTAAACTTTGAAGACTGGTAGTGTGATACCTCCTGCTTTGTTTTTTTTTGTTTTTTTTTTTTTGCTGAGGATTTTTCTGGCTATTCTTGGTCATTTGTATTTCCATATGAATTCCTGTATTGTTTTTTCTAGCTCTGAGAAGAATGTTGCTGGTAATTTGATGGGTATTGCATTAAATCTGTATTGCCTTAGGTAGAATGGACATCTTTATAATGTTGATTCTTCCAATCCATGAGCATGGGATATTTTTCCACTTGTTTGTGTCATCCTTGATTTCTTTGAGCAGTGTTTTGTAGTTTTCATTGTAAAGGTCTTTCACATCTCTGGTTAGGAAGATGCCAAGGTATTTCATTTTTTTTGTGGCTATTGTGAATGGAATTGTGTTTTTTATTTGGGTTTCTGTTTGTTTATTATAGGTGTAAAGAAATGCGATTGTCTTTTGCACATTGGTTTTATACCCTGAGACTTTGCCAAAGTCCTTTATCAGTGCAAGGAGGCTTTTGACAGATTCTCCTGGGTTTTTAAGGTATACAATCATGTCGTCAGCAAAGAGGGATAACTTGACTTCCTCTTTTCCTATCTGGATACCCCTGATTGCCTTCTCTTTTCTGATTGCTCTAGCTAGGACTTCCAATACTATATTGAACAGGAGGGGAGAGAGTGGGCATCCTTGTCTTGTTCCAGTTTTCAGGGGAAATGGTTCCAATTTTTGTCTGTTTAGGAGTATGCTAGCTATGGGTTTCTCATAGATGGCTTTTACTATTTTGAGGTATGTTCCATGTATGCCTAGGTGTTTGAGGGTTTTTATCAGAAAGGGGTGCTGGATTTTATTAAAAGCTTTTTCTGCATCTAATGATATAATCATGTGGTTTTTGTTCTGACGTCATGTATTTAATTACATTTATTGTCTTGCAAATGTTGAACCAGCCTTGCATCCCAGGGATGAAGCCTACTTGGTCATGATGATGATTTTTGAGAAGTGTTGAATCCCATTTGCTAGGATCTTGTTGAGAATTTTGGCATCTATGTTCATCAAAGATATTGACCTTTAGTTCTCTTTCTTTGCTGGGTCTTTATCTGGTCTGGGTATCAATGTGATGTTAGCTTCATAGAGTGATTTGGGGAGGGTTCCATCTTTCTCAGTCACCTGGAATACTTTCAGTAGGATTGGTATCAGCTTCTCCTTAAATGTCTTATAGAATTCTTCTGGAAAGCCATCTGGTCCAGGGCTTTTTTTTGTAGGTAGTTTTCTTATTACATAGTCAATTTCCTTGATTGTTATTGGTCTTTTTAGGGTCTCAATTTCTTCTTATTTCAACCTAGGCAGGTTGTGTGATATCAGAAAGTCTTCTATTTCCTTAAGGTTTTCCAGTTTGTTTCCATACAAGTGTACATAGTAGTCTCTAATGATCTTTTGTATTTCTTTGCGGTCAGATGTGACTTCATCTTTTGTGTTTCTGATTGCATTTATTTGGGCGCTTTCTCTTTTTTTCTTGGTCAGTCTAACAAAGGGACCATTGATCTTGTTTATCCTTTCAAAGAACCTGCTTTTTGTTTCATTGATTTTTTTGTATTATCTTTTTGTCTTCTATGTCCCAGATCTGGGCTTTTATTTAACTGACCTGAATTCTTCTGCTGCAGTTGGAGTTTTGGTGGTCTTGCTTTTCCAGCTTCCTAAGGTGACTTGTTAGGCTGTTGATTTGTGATCCTTCCATTTTCTTCATGTGTGTTTGTAGGGATATGAATTCTTCTCTTACTACAGCTTTCATGGTATCCCAGAGATTTTGGTAAGATGTCTCTTCATTTTCATTTGTTTCAGGTATCTTTTAATCTTTGTTTTGATTTCATTGTTGACCCAGGAGTTGTTTAGCATCATGGTGTTTAGTGTCCATGTCTTTGTGGATTTGGGGGGAAGCTTGTTGGTGTTGATGTTTATTTTTATTCCACTGTGGTCTGAGAAGGTGCATGACAAAATTTCGATCTTTTGAAATTTGTTTATGCTTGATTTATGGCCAAGTATGTGGCCGATCTTAGAGTATGTTCCATGCGGTGCTGAGTAGAATGTATACTCTGTGGTCATTGGGTGGAGTGTTCTGTAGGTATCAATTAAGTCCATTTGGTCAAGAGTCACATTGAAGTTCCGGATCTCATTGCTGATTTTTTGTCCTGATGATCTGTCTAGGGTTGTGAGTGGGGTATTAAAGTCCCCAGTTATGATGGTGTTAGATTCAATATCTTTCTTTAGTTTTCCTAGAAGCTGCTTTATGAAAGTTGGGGCTCCTATGTTGGGTGCATATATGTTTAGGGTAGATAGTTCTTGTTGCTGGAGTGAACCTTTTATAATTATGTAGTGGCCTTCTGTATCTTTTTAAATTTTTAATAGCTTAAATGGTATTTTGTCTGAAATTAGGATCGCGACTCCTCCTTTCTTTTGTGTTCCATTCGCCTGAAAATTTGTTTCCCATCCTCTTACTTTGAGTCTGTGCATGTCCTTTCTAGTGAGATGGGTCTCTTGAAGGCAGTATATTGTTGCCTGGTGATATTTTACCCATTTTTCCCATTCTATGTCTTTTCAGTGGTGCATTTAGTCCATTCACATTCAGGCTAATTATTGAAATATGAGAGCTGGTCCCTGTCATAGAGTTCTTGTACAGTTGTTGTTGTTGTTGTTCCTCTTGGTTTGTTATCTTTCTTTTGGTTTGGGGGTTGGTTCATGTGTATTTTTTTTCTTTTTCCTGTACTCTTGTGAAGAATGTTGTTCTTTTTTCCTTTTCTTCTGTGTTTAGTACTTTCTTAAGTGTTTCATGTAGAGGTGGTCTGGTGGCAGCATAAGTTCTTAGGGATTGGATATCTGGGAAAGATTTTAAGTCTCCCTTGCTGATGAAGCTTAGCTTGGCTGGGTAGGTTATTCTTGGTTGAAATTGTTTATCTTTTAGGACTTTGAAGATAGGGCTCCAAGCTCTCCTAGCCTGCAGTGTTTCTGTAGATAAATCTGCTGCTATTCTAATTGGTCTTCCATGGTGGGTGATCTGGTCTTTTTCTCTTGCTGCCTTTAGGATTTTTTCTTTTATACCTACTTTGTTTAGGCGAATTATTATGTGTCTGGAAGTTGGTCTTCTCATTTGTTGTCTTGCAGGGGTTCTCTGAATCTCTTGTGTGTGAGTTTCTGCATCACTAATGAGGGAAGTTTTCTTCAATAATCTCATGGAATGTTTGTTCCAAGGTGGTTTCTGTTTCAGAAAGGCCAATTACTCTTAGGTTCTTTCTCTTTAAGTAATCACTCCTCTCTTGAAGGCTTTATTCTGTCTTTTTAAGCTTGTTTTCTGTGTTTTTAACAGTTTGGGTTAGTTCTATATTTTGGTCCTCAAGCTCTGAGATTCTTTTTTCTGCTTGGCTAATTCTGCTTTCCAGGCTTATCAGTTTGTTATTTATTTCATTCACAGTATTCTTTATTACTGTTATCTCAGTTATCAACTCCTTCCCCCTTTTTTTCTTGTCTCTCCTCAATTCTTTTCAATCTCTCCATTAATGTCTTGATATCTAGGTTTGTAGTTTGAGACTAGTCATTCTGGGGGCTCTTCATTGTTTGTATTCCAAAGTCAGTTTTCTCAGTGTCTGCCCTCCCAGGGGTCTGGGAGAGACCCATATTCTTCTTTTGGTTTTTCTTCATTTATGTAGATTTTTCTCTCTCTCCCCCTTTCCCTCCCCTTCTTTAATTCTGTTTTTCAGGGAAGGTGGGGTTGCTTTTGCTTTGCTTGTGCAATCTCCTGTTCCTCCTTATGAGGGTCCTCTGGGTTCGTTCACTTTTGAGGCTGGAGTGTGGGCTTTGGGCTGTACTTTTTGCAGTTTGGAGGTTTAATTGAGGGGGATGCTGTGATTCAGAATCTATCTGCTGATTCCAGCATCCACCAACAGGTGTATGGGCACACTGGAACCTATTTCCCACTGCCTTACAATCTGTCTGTGCAGCTGCATGTAGGTTTGGTCCCTGAAACAAAAGGAGGTACGAAAGAGGAAAATAATGGAGGAAGGGCGGGGGGTCAATAGGAAGTTAGAAAGAGAGAAGAGTGAGAGGGAAAACAGACATACATACCAACTTACAGGTGAAAAAGAGACACAAGGCCAGAGAGAAGTGAAAAAAACACACAAGCAAAATTCCTAAAGCATACCGATAGCCACACAAAGACAGTCCAATAAAATCATACCTTTTGATGCATTTTCCCCAAAGCAAACAGATAGTCTAAGTCAAAAAGCAAACAAATTGAGCAAAACAAACAGTCAAAATGATAAAATCAAAAGTCAAAATAAGAAATTAGACTAGCTCTGGAATCTTTCCTGAGTGTCTAAAGTCTCTTCAGCTCTGATCTCCAGCCTCTCCCCTTTGCTTTCATTGCAGGCAGATAGATTTACTCGCAGCTTGGGTTTGTTCTTTTAGCCTGCCACCTGAGAGGTCTGAGACGCTGAGTTGTCTGCATCAGATTCAGTGTAGGGGAGGGGATTTGTCTCATTTTAGTGACGTTACCTTAGGAACCGAGGTGGAGGCTGCTCGTAGGTGGGTGCGCCTGGAAAATGGCCGAGGTGGGCAGCTCCTCTTTTGCGGATCCTTTCTCTCCACTCATCTGGGTCCCTGTGCGATCCACTATGATGGGCTGTGGTGGTGTGTGAGGCACCGGGGATCAGCTGCACTGCTGGGTGCTGAATCTGGTATGCCACCAGCAGGTTGGGGTGGAGGAGGAAGCTGAGAATTCCCTCCTCTGGAGCTGAAAGCAGCTGATCAACACCTCCTTAAGATATGCTGTTCCCTTACACAAGCATGGGGTCAGACACTGGGTGCCTCAGCCAGGGTGGGCCCAGAGCTCCAAAGGGCAGGTGGTGAGCAGTGAGTGTGGCTTTGGGCCCCTCACAGGGTACTTCAGCCAGAAATGGAGCTGGTATCTCTGAGGGGCGGGCACCTAGAGCCTCCCTGGGTGACCGGTGGCTTGGTGCTGGGTGAGACAATGTAACCGGGGAGGGAGCCGAGATTTCTGCATGGCAGATGGGGGCCACATATAGCAGAGCAGCAGCAGCCAGGGGCCGCAATATCCAGCCCTGCGTGGGACCTCAGGTCCCTGGACCTCGGACTACTGCGGCTGGCAGTGGGCAGGGGAGTGGGGAAAGGAAAGTAAGAGTCTTTTGGGGAACTCACGTTCAGAGAATCTCTCCATTAATGTCTTGATATCTAGCCTATGCTGTCACCATCTTACCAGAACCTCCCTGTCTTCAGTGAATTTTTTTTGGAGATTCCATTTGCCCATTTCATTATGGGTGACTTATGAGCTTATTCACCCACACTGTGTTGAGTGTTTAACAGTTTTGGACCAAAATCAGCATGACTCCTGTGCCTTATCTTCTCTATTCACCTGATCTCACCCCAAGCAACTTTTTTTTCTTTTCCTGGACAAAAAAATGTCCTCAAAGGAAACGTTTTGCTGATGTGGAAGAGGTGAAACAAAACAAACAGCAGAAACACTAAAAAGTATCAAAATGGATGAGTTCAAAAACTGTTATGAGCAGCGGAAAAAGCATCTCGATAGGTGTATTGCACCCAAGTGGAGAGGGCTTTCAAGGGAACCGAAGTTTTAACATGTAAGAATAAGTACACAATTTTTAATAAATAAATTCTGGGTTTTGAGAGGGTTCCCCACCCCCTATATGAGCTCTAGCTCAACCCACTTATCCTACTCAGCATCAACTGAGCCTTCAGAAAGTCTTTTTACCCAGCTATTTCAGGATAATAGAATACATGCTAAAACCAATAGATCCCATGGACATAATCAATGTTTTGCTCCACTTTTTGCTTTAATGATAGAGTATATTTCTTGGTCCACAACCAAGGATCGTCAACAGGGTTGGTAAATCAACACTGGATGTGAAGATGATGCACATGAGAGACACAGCACAGGCAAGGAAAACAAACTCATATCTAGCATAATTATTCTGGTGGAGAAAAATGCAACCCCTTCCGTGATTGAAGGGACTTGGTGTAATTTGTCACAATTTGCCTGACTGTGAGGGATCAGGATGGTTGCTGGTCATAGGTGAATAGCTTAGAAAGGGGGAAAAATCCATGTTACTGAACCTATTTATAAACTATTTATATGCCACAATTTCATTATGTTCTTGAAATGAACTCTCAGTACTGGGGAAAATACTGATGGACATCTATAGGGCAGGTCGTTTAATCTACCTCATAATTCAATCTTCTCTGTGGTAGGAGCTCTTTGGTAAGCAGTCACATGAAACACAGATGTCCTTCCTCGCTGTATTCATTCTGAGCAGTTCATTCATTCATTCATGTCACTCAGGGTCCCAGGAGGAACAAATAGTACACACAAATTAAGATCATGTCAAGGAAGTAATGAGAGTTATTTACAAAGGGAACCCACAAAGGATAGTGTAGTAGCCTAGTCCTGTGACTTGCTGGTTCCCTAAGAGCAGAGGGCAGAGAGGTGTTTCAAGGAGGGAGAAAATCACGGAATGAGGGCCACCTTAAGAAAAGTGGTGACATTCAGCTGAGGCAACCCAACAGGAAGAGAGTCGGGGAAGTAAATGAGGTGACTTCCGTCTCCTTCTTCCCTCTCATCTACCCCTGGGTTTCCTATTTGCCAAACCCAGCCAAAAATCAGAGAATAAAGAATGCAATCCCAACAGGTCAGGGTCCCAGGGCAAAGAGCAGGACACAGGCAGACCAGGTGGAAAGGGCGAAGGTGAATCAGAGAGGCTCGCAGGAAGATGGAGCACATATCTCTTCAAAATGCTTCATGTGTGGCTATGATGTGCCAAGCACTGTGCCAGATGCTAGGGATGAGCCATCAGAAACAGATAAGAGCCCTTCACTCCAGGAAGCTCATAAAATAAACAGAATACATACCTGGAATAGACAGTATATCAGATATTCACAAGTAATGATGAATATAGCAGGGAAGGATATAGACAATATTGGCAGGGAGGACTGTCACAATTTTATATGTATGTATTTATTTATTCATTCATTTATTAATTAATTTATTTAGAGTTAGAGTCTCCCTCTGTCACCCAGGTTGGAGTGCAGTGGCACACTCACAGCTACTGTAGTCTCCACCTGCTGGGCTCAGGCGATCCTTCCATCTCAGCCTTTCAAGTAGCTGGGACTACAGGCACGTGCCACCATATCTGTCTAATTTTTCTTGATTTATTGCAGTGATGAGGTCTTGCTAAGTTGCCCAGACTTGTTTTGAATCCCTGGGCTCAGGCAATCTCACCTCAGTTTCCCAATGTGCTGGGATTACAGGTGTGAGCCACCATTCCCGGCTAGGATTTTAAATAAGGTGGCAGAGAGGGCTTAGGGAAGACCTGAAGGAGGTCAGGAAGTGAGTCTACGGGTACCTGGGACAGGCAAGCCACACAGAGAGAGTACACCAAGTGAAAAAGCCTTTAAAAATGAGTGTACCTGGCGGATTTGAGGAACAGAGAGAAGGTTAATGGGTGAGGCGGACGGAGCCAGAAGAAAGTATTGAGAGACAGGATCAGAAAGGTGGAGGGGCAAGGGAAGCTGAGTCGAGGTCAGACCACATGAGGTTTTGTAGGTCATTGCCAGAAAGATCGCTTGTATTCTAAGGGAGTTGGGAAAACACAGGAAGGTTTTGAGCAGAGGAGCAGCGTGGTCTGAAATGTTTCTTCAGCAGCATTCTGGCTGCTGTGTCGATTCAGATTGAAGCCTAAAAGGGGAACGAGGGTAGGAAAAGGAATAGTTAGGAGGATATTTCACCGATCCAGTCAAGGGATAACCATGGCTCAGTCCACAGCGTCGCACAGCTGTTGGGTGGCAAAGGCGATAGGGTTTGCTGAGAACTGGAGGTGAGCATGAGAGAAAGAGGGAAAGTTGACTCAAGGCTTTTGGCTACTGGGAAGAGTGCTTCCTGCTTGCTGAGTTGGGAAGGACGGCAGGAAGTCTGGGTTAGACGTGTGTGTGCGTGGGATGGATACTCGGAACTCAGTTTTGGAGGTGTTTGACATCCAGATGGAAATGAGAAGGTGCTCCAAGAGTCTGGAGTGTAGGAGAGAGGGGAAAATGTAAATTTACAATGGGACATGTTCAACACAATGTCACACAAGGACAGAATGGTGCACTGGAGACCAAGTGTGGCTAAGAAATTAAATAAGGCATGAACCTAAAGTTACCACTGGAAGAAGCAATGTGGGTGACATTTGTAAGAGCAGTTTTAGGAAAGTGTTAAGGAAGTCAGCTTGCTTGGAAAGAAATGGAAGGATAAATATTGGAGATAGTAAATGTAAACAAAGCTTTCAAACAGAGAGAAAAATAGGGCCGTAGCTAGAGGAAGAAATGGAGTCAAGAGACGGTTTTTAATTTTTTTTTTTTTTGAGACAGGGTCTCTCTCTGTCACCCAGGCTGGAATGCAGTGACATGACCATAGCTCACTGCAGCCTGAAATTCCTGAGCACAAGTGATCCTCCTGCCTCAGGCTCCCGAGTAGCTGGGACTACAGTTACATGCCATCATATCTGACTGATGTTTTGTTTGTTGGTTGGTTTTTGCAGAGATTGGAGTCTTGCTATGTTGCCCAGGCTGGTCTTGATCTCCTGACCCCAAGCGATCCTTCTACCTCAGCCTCCCAAAGTGCTGAGATTACAGGCATGAGCCAGCCACCACACTCAGCCAAGAGAAGGTTTTTAAACCTCTTTGTAAAATGTCATTGTCACCAATTCTTTAATCTTATTCCTCGCTGTGACTAAACCCTAACGCTCTCCCTGTAAATCGGTGTGAATTCTCTCATCAAGTATCAGTACCTAGATTGGGGGAGAGTCTTACACCAGGTCATCTCACCTTTAAGGTAGAGCGGGCACTGAGACAGTGGGCTGTTCTGCCTCCAGTTCTATCCTGTGGAAGCATTTCCCTGCTTCATTTTTCTACAATCGCCCCTGATGGGTGCAATGCCACTGCATTTCCTTTCTGACTAGTGCCATTGTGAAGAGCTATCTGTATAAGGGTCAGGTTTTTCCTTCTCAGTCAACTGTGCATAGGGATTCCTCATGAGGAAAGCAGGTGCGAGTTGAGACAGGTTTGCTAGTGTGGCCAAGAAACAAACAACCAAGCAAAAGAAGAAAACCTGTTCAATTTAATTAGTCATCAAGGAAATGTCAATAAACCCAGCCAGTTGCCACCACAAACTCACCAGAATAATTAACACGAAAAAGGTAGAAAAACACCAAGATGTGGAGCAACGGGAACTCCCATCCAAGATGGTGAGAGTGTTCATGGAGGACTCCAAAACACCAGAATTTTCCTTTGGAGGGCAGGCCCCTTGTAATGCAGGCTTCCCCAGCACCAGTGGAGTGTTCTAGGAATCCATCGGCATCAGGGGACCAGCTGGAGTTGTGAGAGGCTGCGTTCAGCTTCAGTGGATCTTTTTTTTTTTTTTTTTTAGTCTTTCAATGTGCTTGTTTGCCCATTTCATGATGGGTGATTTACGAGCACACCTGGGACTAAAAGGCAAGACCCTGTGCCCCACCCTCTCTATTCTCACCCCAAACAACTTTTTTTGTTTCCCTGAACAAAAAAAAACCTCACAAAGAGAAACATTTTGCCTATGTGGAGGAGGTAAAACAAAAAACAGCAAAAGCATTCAAAGGCATCAAAATTGGAGAGTTGAAAACTGTTTTGAGCAGTGAAAAAAGTGTCATGATGGGTGTATCACATCAAACAGAGAAAACTTTAAAGGAGACTGAAGTTCAGACATTTAAGAATAAATATACATGCCAGGCGCAGTGGCTCAAGCCTATAATCCTAGCACTTTGGGAGGCCAAGGTGAGAGGATTGTCTGAGCCTATGGGTTCAAGAAGAGCCTGGGCAATTGGCAAGACCTCATCTCTACAATAAATCAAAAAATTAACCAGGCATGATAGCACGTGCCTGTAGTTCCGGCTACTTGGAAGGCGGAGGCAGAAGGATCACCGGAGCCCGGCATGTGGACAATGGGTGGCCATGAGTGTGCCACTGCACTCCAGCCTGGGTGAAGGAGACTCCAACTCAAAAAAAAAAAAAAGAATAAATATACAATTTATTATAAATAAATTCCGGGGGGTTTGGGTCCTGCCTCGTAAATATTTTAAACACTATGGAAAACGTTTGGCAGCCAAACATATACATCACCAGGAATTCCACTCTTCGGCATATACCTAATAGAAATGAGTACATGTGTTCACAAAAGTTTGAGCTGGAATGTACCTCGGAGCACACTCTGTAATTGTTCCAGACTGGCACCTTCCTAAATGCCTATTGACAGGAGAAAGGATGAATAAATTGGGCTATGTTCTTATAATAGAAGAACCATATGCAAAATATGGATGAGTGTCACAATCATGAGCTTGAGCAAAACAAATCAGATACAAAAAGGATATACACTTTATGGTTCTGTTTGTGTAAAATACGAAACCAGACCAAATTAATCCATGCTGTTAGAAGTGAGAAATAGAGCCGGGCTCGGTGGCTCAGCCTGTAATCCCGTGCTTTGGGAGGCTGAGGTGAGTGGATTGCCTGAGCCCGTGGGTTTGAGACCTGCCTGGGCAACTTGGCGAGACCTCACCTCTACAATAAATCAAAAAATCAGCCGGGTGTGGTAGCGCGCGCCTGTAGTTCCAGCTACTTGGAAGGCTGAGGTGGAAGGATTGCCAGAGCCCAGCAGGTAGAGGCTGCAGTGGCCGGGAGTGGCCACTGCACTCCAGTCTGGGCGATGGAGTGAGACTCCAACTCAAAAAAAAAAAAGAAGTGAGAAATGGTGATTACTCTTGGAGGTGGCTAGCAGGAAAACAGACAAAAAACGTGAGCTAAGCAAAGAATTCAGGAAGTTGACAAAAGAGTGATGGAGTAACCCCCCCAAAAGAGGACAGAGACTAGTAAAGATGGGGGCTGAAATCAACAGGGTAGGGGACAAAACCAAATGGTGTTTACTAGAAAGTAGTAATTATATAAATCTGTGGTGAAACTAATGCAGATAAGGAGATGTAAAAAATACAGAAAGAACTATACATGTAAGAGATTTTAAAAGTATTGTCATTGAGGCTGGGTGCAGTGGCTCAAGTCTGTAATCCCAGCATTTCGGGAGGCTGAGATGGGAGGATCACTTGAGGTCAGGAGTTCAAGACCAGTCTGGTCAACATAGGGAGACTCTGGTCTCCATTATAAATTAAAAATATTAGCTGAGTGTGATGGTGTGAGTCTGGAGTCTTAGCTACTTAGGAGGCTGAGGCAGGAGAATTGCTAGAGTCCAGGAATTTAAGGCTGCAGTGAGTTATGATCGCAATACTACTTTCCGGTCAGGGTGACAGAGAGATATCCTGCCTCTAAAAAAATTGATTAATTAATTAAAAGTATTGCAAATGCTTTGTACATTTATTAATTCCTAGAAATGTATAAAATGTTAATATTAGCATAAAAAGAAATAGAAACCTTGACTAGATGAATAAATATTAGCCACATTTAAATGACCAAGGCTTCCCTTTCTCCTCTTCAAACTCCCAATTTTTAAAATGGTTATTTTTACCAAAATTCTAAAGAGCAGTTCATTCTTGTCTCATGTATGAAATTTGTTCCAGAAAACAGAAATTGAGCAAAAGCTAACTCATTTTGTGAGGCTGTTTGTTTAAAAAAAAAATAAGTACAGCACAAGAAAAGTGTGGACCCATTTTATTTATAAACATAAATTTAAATAAAATTAAAATTGATTAGTGGATCTAATGAAGAATTTAAAAATAATTCATCACAATCAGTTAAAATTTACCTCAGAAGTAGAGGTATACTCATAGATAAGTAAATCTATCAACAGAATTCACCACATGGATAGAATGAAGGCAAAATGCCAAAAAAGAACACACAGTAATAGCAAGTAGTAGTAGGCAGCACAAGCATTTGAATTTGAAATACTTCAGCATTTCTTTATGACTTTAAAAAAGTTTTCAGAAAACTAGGAAGAGAAGAAAATTCTTCAACTTGATAATTTTTTTTTTTTTTTTTGAGCTGGAGTCTCACTGTCACCCAGACTGGAGTGCAGTGGCATGCTCCTGGTCACCGCAGCCTCGACCTGCTGGGCTCCAGCGATCCTTCCTCCTCAGCCTTCCAAGCAGCTGGAACTACAGGCGCGCACTACCATGCCCGACTAATTTTTGATTTACTGTAGAGTTAAGGTCTTGCCAAGTTGCCCAAGTGGGTCTCGAATCCGCGGGTTCAGGCAATCCACTTGCCTCGGCCTCCCAAAGTGCTGGGATTACAGACTGAGTCACCAAGCCTGGCCCTTGATAAAATTTTATGGAAAAACCAATGGTGAATGTACTTGATGGAAAAATTTGAGAGTGAAAGCAAGAGAAGGATGCCCCTATAATTGCATTGTTTCTACTCAATGTCCTAGTCAAATTTTTTAATGAAGGAAAAAGAAATAAGTGACCAAAAGGAGTGGAGAAGAAATCAAACCATCTTTATCTGTGGATGGGATGACCACTGAACTTTAGAAAAAACAACAGAACCAACACACTCTGTGAACTAATTTCTCTAAATCAACAACAAGCAATTAGAAAATGTTATAAAAACAAAACAGATTCACATGAGTAACATATGAAATAGCTAGGAATAAATTTAATCCCAAATATACAAGACATCTATGGAGAAAATTTTAAAACTACAGTTAAGAACATAAAGGATATCTAAATATATTTTATGCTTTTGAATGGTACAACTTGAGGGTATAATAATTTTTTATTTTATTTTTGAACTTATTTTTGAAGAAAAAAGTCTAGTAAAGAATAGGGAGAATATCTAAATAGAACAAAAGCCATGCTTTTGTAGGGCACAACTTTATAATAATGTTTTCTCTAAATTAATTTATAATTTTAATGTAATCAAACTCAAAATTAATTCCAGTTGGACATTTTCAGGGAGATGATGAACTGACTCTTAAATATGAATAAAAGTCAACTTTAAAAACATAAACCTTGGCACTGGTGGCTAAGCAAATAAATAAATAAGAAAAATATTAAACCTTAAAAAAAAAGAGTATTGTAGAATATGTCCTACTAGGTATTGACATAATTAATGTGTGCTATTAACATGTTTGGACTCAAATACAAATAGACCAGTGGAATAGAATAATTTAGGGACAGTCATTTAGGTATCAAAATTTGGCATATACTACAGAAGGCACCAAAAACCCATTGAGAAATTAAGTTGTTTTTTTCTTTCAGTAGATGGTGTTGAGGAAACTGGCTCACTGTGTGAAGCAATATTTCAGAACTATTACTTCATATCAGCACTTTGTCAAGAAATGCAGACTGGATGCTTACCTAACATCAAATACAAAGGAGGGTCTAGATAGGATGAAGACTTAAATGTGATAAAAAAAAGTCAGTTGAAGGAAAGAACAGCAATGACAACAGAGAATATCTGTAAGTTCCAGGAGCAGAGGCAGACTTTTTGTTGGTTTGTTTTTTGAGTTGGAGTCTCACTCTATCGCCCAGGCTGGATTACAGTGGCACACTCATGGCCACCCCAGCGTCGACCTTCTCGGTTCCAACAATCCTTCCGCCTCAGCCTTCCAAGTAGTCAGAACTACAATTGGGTGCTACCATACCCACCTAATTTTTTTTTATTTATTGTAGAGAGGAGGTCTTGCCAAGTTGCCCAGGCTGGTCTCAAACCCGCGGGCTCAGGCAATCCACTCACCTCGACCTCCCAAAGTGCTGGGATTACAGGCTAAGCCACCAAGCCCGGGCCCAAAACTTTTAAACATGACTTAGAAAACACAACCAAAAGCAAAACATTGATGAATCTGATCACAGTAAAGTTTTCTAGCAACACAATGAAGTACTACTTCACACCCATTGAGATGACTAACACAAAAATGGAACATGACAAGTGTTTGTAAGAATGTGGAGAAATGAGAACCCTCAGACATTGCCTGTGGGAATGTCAAATGGTTCAGCCATATGACCCCCGCAGTTACACTCTGAGTTATATACCCTAAGTAATTAAAAACGGGGGCTCAAACAAGTACATGGACACATATATTCATAGCAGCACTATCGATAATAGTCAAAAGATGGCAACAACCTAAATGTCTACCAATGAAAGAATCAATAAACAAATTGGGATATGTCCATACAAGAATATTATTCAGTGATTAAAGAAAGAGTGAAGTACTGATACATAATACAGCATGGATGAACTTTGAAAAAATTATGCTAAATGAAAGAAGCCAAACAAAAAAAATCACATATTGTGTGAGTCTATGTATATGAAATATCCAAAATGGATAAATCCATAGAGACAGAACCCAGACTGGTGGTTGCCAGGGATGCAGGGTGGGGTGGGGGGGTGTAGGTTGCGGTTAGGGAGAATGGAGAGAAACCATTTGGTGCATAAAGGGTTTTACTTTGGAGTAATGAAAGTATTTTGGAACAAGATAAAAGTGATGGTTGCACAACATGGTAAATGAACTAAATGTCACTGTATTATTCATTTTTAAATAGTTAATGCAAAAAAATATAGGTGAAGGCACACACACACAAAAAAACTTTCTATCCAGGGAGAAAATTAATAGACAGATCACAGATCTGAAGAAGAGGACTTGTACTCTCTAAAGCTAACAGCGGGTTGATAACTAAAACATTTAAGAAAATCTTGCAAGTTAACAAAAAAAAGGCAGCAACTTCAATAAAATAATAGGCAAAAAATAAGATCTAGCAGTTGTAGAAGAAACTAAAAGTTGATAAAGATACAAAGAAATGCTTTATCTCATTAATAATTAGAAAAATGAAAATTAAAACAACAGCAAGACATGAATTTACATTTATCAGGTAGGGAAAAACTAGAAAATTGAAAGATGCTAAGTGTGGATGGGGTGATGTGACTTCGATCACATTCCCCAGAAGCCAGCCTTGGGATGTGGATTTATTTTCAAATACTGTGTTAAGGAAGTCACCTTAGGATAAACTGGTAAGGAAGTCTGGAACTCAGGACACTAAAACAGATGAATCCAAACAAGATGTATTGTGTTTTAAGAGTCCTGGCCTCAAGTTGGTCCTGTGCGGAAGCTCTGGAGAAGACTTACACCCCCGGTCTGAACCCTTCCAAGGCAGAGGAACTGAGCTTTCCTATTTTCATTCTGCAGTGACCCATTGACCACAGATGTCCTGGGAGTATCTAACCTCCCAGGCACTCACTGTTCTCTGGGATAAGTGGCTCTGATAGCCCAAGGGCAGCCCTCTAAAGATCTTAAGCGTGGCCATAAACAAGCCATGCAGAAACCATGAGATGGGCCCACAGAATCAGAAAAGGATGGCCACACATGGTGAGACACACCAGTAATCCCAGCACTCGGGAGAACCAGAAGGAAGGATCCCTTGAGACCAGGAGTTTGAGATCAGCCTGAGCAACATAGACCTCACCTCTACTAAAAATAAAAAATAAAATAAAAAGGAAAAGAAATGTCTGAGTTTCTGGGCATAGCAATGATAATATCTGCTACAAGATGTGAGAATACAGGAATAATCATGGACACCTGGGACCACTGGTGGGAACATAGCCTGAGACTGAGATTATGGAGTGCAATTGGCATTTCTTAAACAAATTATGTTAGAAAAGCTGGCTTGGTGGCTCAGCCTGTAATCCCGCACCTTTGGGAGGCTGAGGTGAGTGGATTGCCTGAGTCCGCAGGTTCGAGACCTGCCTGGGCGCGAGACCTCATCTCTACAATAAATTTTAAAAAAATCAGCCGGGCATGGTAGCACACACCTGTAATTCCGGCTACTCGGAAGGCTGAGGAGGAAGGATCGCCGGAACCCAGCAGGTCGAGGCTGCGGTGGCCGGGAGTGGCCACTGCACTCCAGTCTGGGTGACAGAGTGAGACTCCAACTCAAAAAAAAAAAAAAAATTATGTTAGACAAACATGAGCATATCTTATGCCTCAGCATTGTTATTTTTGGACATGTCCTCCCAAAATTATAACACGGTATCTATAAGGAGAATATTTACTTGTCCACAAGGGCATGGCTTTTCCCCCAAACCCTGGGGGTCACTACTGTGATCTTTCCTACCAAGGCTTCACATGGATTCCTTTCATTTTCCTGAACTTTAGCATTGCTGGATCTACTGATTCATAAGTGTCAAGTGATAGAGCTACTTGGTTGCAGCCCCGAACTATCTAAAGAAAATTTTTTCAATGTAACACACCCAAATGTGTCATTTGTTGCCACCAGAAATAGTGCCTTCTTCTTATTGCAAGGGAGGTCAGTCCACTAGGGAGGAGATGCCCCATATATCTCCAAACCCTCTAGGAGAGACATACAAGTCCTCCTAGTTCCTACTTCCTGGCATGCATGTGTTTTACCAAAGTTTTTAGGATGTTTCCTGCTTTTTAGTCCTCAATATAGTGACCAGCATAATTTTCTTTGGTATGGTGAGAGGATCAAGGCCCTTGTATCAGTCACTCTCATAAGATTTTCAGACAAAAGTATTTAATAAAGGGAATTGGTTGCACATGTTGGAACGCTGGACAAGCAAAAAATAATGCAAGGTTTATGCAACCCAGAGATTAGAATCTCTCAAAGCTGCCACCCCTGCTGGGTGCAGTGGCTCATGCCTGTCATCCCAGCACTCTGGGAGGCTGAGGTGAGAGGATTGCCTGAACCCAGGGGTTCAAGATCAGCCTGGGCAACTTGGGGAGACCTCATCTCCACAATAAATAAAAAAATATGCCTGGCATGGTGGTCTGTGCCTGAAGAAATTTCCAGCTACATGGAGGGCTGAGGAATGATTGACTAAGCACCGCAGGTAGAAACCCGTGATAGCTGTGAACATGCCACTACACTCCAGCCTGTATGATAGATGAGATTGGGACTTAAAAAAAAAAACAAAACAAAAACTACCACCCCAGAGCTGGGGAACAAAATGAGTGAAAGAAGTGATGTTACCAGCACATGGAGAGGAAGCACATGCTATAGCTTACACTGCTGAGGGGGTGTAGTCTAGACCTCTCAAGGGGCTATGATCAAATTAGTAAAAGTGACTGATAGGCTTGGTTGCTGCTAGTCCTGATGGGGAGATGATTGCTGGGAATCTCAAGCAAGCAAAAGTCAGCCAGCTGGAGGGCATGCAGACTCGAAAGAAACAGGAAGAGACTGCTTCTTGCCGCCTCTATATTTCCTGAAGGAGCCTGCAGTGGACAGAATCCAGCCAGAAACTAGCTGGCAGGGGAATCTGGGAAATGAAGCTTGCAAAGTCCAGCTGCAGTGCCATGGGGCAGAGTACGGAGAGTATGCAACTGTCTGACACAGAGCAGCAAGATGGTGAAGGTGTATTGTTGTCCTTGCCAGATAAAACCAAACAGCTTCTGGTATGTTTTAATCCCAGCCAAAATAACCCAGCATCTACCTAGATTTACCTGGATATCACCAAGCTGCTATGATAGGCTTTATTTTTTGGTGGGAGACTCTTGGACATCACCTTGAACATAGAGATATGATGGCTCAGGAGGCAAAGTAGGTAGACATGGGGGAAATTTTAAAATAGGGGAGAGGTAGTGAGAAAATACTCATTCCTTGGACCTCATTTTTTTTATTCAGTCATTCTGTGTTATTATATTTTATATAGTCTTGGCAAATGGTACATGACTGGATTATGTATGTATAAAGGTATGTATGTATTTTTGTGTATAGACAAGGTCTCACTATGTTGCCCAGACTGGTCCTGAACTCCTGACTTCAAGCAATCCTTCGACCTTGGCTTCCCAAATTTCTGGGATTACAGGCTGTGCCACCACGCTTGACTTTTGGCTGGATTTTTTTTTTTTTTACTTTTCTATATTTTTATTTTTTTTTTTTTGAGTTGGAGTCTCACTTTGTCGCCCAGACTGGATTTCAGCGGCCGCTCCCGGCCACCGCAGCCTCGACCCGCTGGGCTCCAGAGATCCTTCCGCCTCAGCCTTCCAGGTAGCTGGATCTATAGGCGTGCGCTACCACGCCCGGCTAATTTTTTTATATTTATTGTAGATACAAGGTCTCACCAAATTGCCCAGATGGCTCTCAAACCCCCGGGCTCAGGCAATCCACTCACCTCAGGGCCCCCCAAAGCATGGGATTACAGGCTGAACCACTGAGCCCAGCTGATGGCTGGATTTTTTAAAATCCAACCTAAGAATGTCTTTCTCATAGGTGAGCTTAATCCATTTATGTTTATTGTAATTATTGATTTATTTAAATTTATTTTTGCATTTTCTATATATTTACACATTCTTTTAGAAATTACCTTAAAAATGTCAACATGCCATTTTTACAAAAATTTATTTCAGGTGAAGAAGAGGCAGAACTAGATCAGAGTTGGCCTGTGAAGCCCTTTCTTCTTTCAGAACAGACTAAAAAGAAAGAAAATGTGGAAATTTTTTAGTATTAGGCACCAAAAATGCCTAGTACTAGTAAATCAAAACTGAAAACAGACCTATTCTGGTGTGTTACTGTCTGGCCCTGTTTGGTGGATTTCATTCTTTAGGGCAGCAGTCCCCAGACTGGTCATCAGAGACTGGT
>JAPVLO010003208.1:0-24174 GCA_027257055.1 Cephalopachus bancanus
CCTGGCCCCCAGAGCCCATGTGGGACTTCCTATGCGGACCTGAGGTCACAGTTTCTGAGTTTTCTGTCCTTTGGCTTCCAGGCCATCCACTGATGACACCACATAGTGAGTTTCATTCCAGAGTGTAAAATAGACCAAACAAATGGGGGTGGAGGCAGAGGGGGCAGAGAAAAGGAAGAAACCTAATTTGCATGTGAACCCCTCCCCCCCATCCTGGGACTGATCTTGTTTTCCTGGTTCTTCTTCCAGCATCCGAGTTTGATCCTGTTTCCCCACCCACCTCCCTCCTCTCCCTGTCCCCACCCAAGTAACCATGTACTGTGCATAAAACATCCCCTGGCTATCTCTCAGTCTGCTCAGCTGTGTGCTTCTTGGAGGCCCAATTTGTCCTATTCATATCTGGATCCAGCATGCCCTTGTTTGGAAACAGAAGCCTATTTATTTATTTATTTATTGAGTTGGAGTCTCACTCTGTCACCCAGACTGGAGTGCAGTGGCCACTCCCGGCCACCGCAACCTCGACCTGCTGGGCTCCGGCATTCCTTCTGCCTCAGCCTTCCGAGTAGCTGGAACTACAGGTGCGCGCTACCACACTCAGCTAATTTTTTTTTTATTTATTGTAGAGATAAGGTCTCACCATTTGCCCAGGCGGGTCTTGAACCTGAGGGCTCAGGCAATCCACTCACCTCAGCCTCCCAAGGTGCGGGATTACAGGCCGAGCCACCGAGCCCGTCTACAGAAGCCAATTTTTATGCCTCGTGTTAAACAATAATGATATGACAAGCAAAATAATATGTAATATTGATATTACAGTGATGCTGATGGTTCCTAGTCTTTGATGAGTATGACTTTCCCAAACCATGTCCCATCTGGAGGTGCCCAGCCCATCACAGACCCCAGCACAACTATTGGGGGACCCACTCAGACTGGTCTTGTGTTAGAAAACATAAATCTGTGTGGAGGATGCAGGGGACAGTGAGGACCCCTTCCATCTCTACCCCAGAGTCCAGGAATTGTCGGTGTCCCCCTACGAGAGCCCTAGGGCATTTTATGCCTCAGTCTAGAGACAGGCCAACCATGGGGGTTTTTCTAGGAAGAAATTCTACAACTGAAGTGCACTTTTCAATGCTGACCCATTACCCTGCTGTTGTCGGCAGGTCTTGCACTCTCAGTAACTACAGCCCAGAGGAAACCACTTTAAAGTGTTGACCCATGTCCCCCAGGTTCCTCAGGAAGATAAGGCCTCCCCCTTCCAAGGCAGAATCAAAAGATCCCAGGCTTGGATGTCAGGGCAGGGAGGGGTGGAAGTCAAGCCAAGCAAAATCAAACAAGAAGACACTGGCAGTTCCTAGAAAACACATATTTTTCTTTTCAGTTATCATGTCAGATATAGGAAGGTCGACAGAAAATAAAAGTATCTATATTTTAAATTTCAATAATTTTTAATGAACATAGCATTTTATTTTTAAAGTTCAAACTTAATGTAGAAAAAGATCTTTATATCAGAGAGTGTACAGGGCACCCTTTACACAAGTAACTCCATCTTAGAAAAAGACTTCATCTTATATCCTAAGAGGCCTCATGCCCACAGGGACCAGTTGTTGGCCTCACCCAATAGACACCGCATGCCACCAGGTGAGAACAGAACCAGGCATATGCCCTTCCACGGTCAGACCTCATCAGAAGGCTTTGTGGCCATAAAAAGAACAGGACTTCACCAGCTCAAAACAGCCACTTTAACAGACACCATCTTGCTGTCCCTGTGAAAATCTCCTGTCATCTTCCACCAGAGACTCTGCCCGTGTTCTTGCAGGGTGTGGATGTGCCCTCTGAGTCAGCACAGGAAAACTCCTCCTCACCTTGTCTCCCCCTGACCTGGTTCACTAACCCTTTCTCCTATCCATTTTCTATTGACATTCAATGTTACTTTGACATGGAATGTTTAATCTATGATTTTTATATATTGGTTAAGTACACTACTATCTCCTGTGTGTGATATTGGCTGGACTGGAAGAGTGGCTTGAGCCTGTCTGCCTGAAGCTTTTACTACCTGGTAAAAGGGAAGTATGAAGTAGAATTGTCTCCTGGGAACACCATGTAGCTTGTGGCTTTTAAGATCACACCAGCATCAGTCAAAGTCTGACATTTTGGAACACTACAAATATGGGTGTACCTGGGCTGACCTCATGCCACTCAGGATATAGAATGTAGAAATAATTATTTTTAGAGTTGTCATCTCACTCTGTTGTTCAGATTGAGGGCAGTGGCACAATCTCAACTCACCACTACCTCTACCTCCTGGGCTTGGGTGACCCTTCCACCTCAGCACCTCAGCCTCCCAAGTATCTGGGACTACAGGCATGTATCACCATGCCTGAATAATTATTTATTTTATTTTTTGTAAAGACAAGGTTTTGCTATTGAAAGGGTGTAAGTTGAAGTCAATATAGCCAAAAAGCTTGAATCCTTCCTAGGAAAAGGAGCAAAGCATTGCAGGAGGGTGCTGCAGTCAGTACCTGGATGCAATATTACAAAGGCTACTCACACTTGGTGCAGTGGCTTACACCTGTAATTACTCCCAGTACTTTGAGAGGTGGAGGTGAGAGGATTGCCTGATTCCATTGGTTTGAGACCAGCCTTGGTAACTTGGCGAGACCTCGTCACTATTGTAAGTTTTTAAAAAATTAGCTGGGTGTAGTGGCACATGCCTGTGGGTAGAGCTACTTGGAAGGCTTAGATACAAGGATGGCCTGAGCACAGCATGTTGAGGAGGCAGTGGCTGTGAGCATGCCACTAAACCCCATCCACCCTGGGTGACAGAGTGAGACTCCTATAAAAATAAAAATAAAAGGCTGCTTACTTGTTCAGAGACACAGATAGAAAGTGACGACCAGTTTTGTGAAGGCTGGCAGTACATCATATTGCATTCTTCAAATAGTACTGAATACTTATGTGTAAGCTGTCTGATGAAAAATTTTATACGTTTGTGCAGGGAGTAGAGTTGGAAACACTTTAAGTAAATGCATGCACAGATAAAAGAAATGTAAGGTACGGGGACCAGTGAAGAAATGATTCCCCAAAGAGTCCTTTATGATTAGCTGAGACTGAGACTGACTTAGCCCAGCTTTGAGGAGCACCCAGGTTCACATACCTTTCATGACTGGGGAGCCATTGCCTGCAACCACCACTAATAAATTAACAATTAAATTCCATTCTTGATATTTTTCCTCATTGAAAAGTGACTTGCAAAACTTTATAAATATAAAAGGGTGATCAGAGTTCAATAGCAGTGAGTCATTTCACAGAGAAGCTTGCTTGCCGCTGTACTTACAAATGTCAGCATCATGAAGGGTAGAAGAATAGCAAATGAAAAGATTTGAATCAGCTGCTACAGGCACACTTATTCCCAAAGTAGAACTCATTGAAGAAAAGTGTTTGTGACTGCCTGAGCCTGCGGGTTCAAGACCCGCCTGGGCAGCGAGATCTCATCTCTACAATAAATCAAAAAATCAGCCAGGTGTGGTAGTGCATGCCTGTAATTCCAACAACTTGGAAGGCTGAGGCAGAAGGATCGCTGGAGCCCAGCAGTTCGAGGCTGCGGTGGCCGGGAGCGGCCACTGCACTCCAGTCTGGGTGACAGAGTGAGACTCCAACTCAAAGAAAAAAATTGTTTGTGACCACAAATTCTTAGACTCTCACGTGATATACATTGACATGAGACCAAACAGATCCTCAGACAAGGTGTTACTGGGAACTTGTACAAAGGAGACAACACAGGAGGAAGATTTGAGAGCTGGCTCCCTGGAGGGGGCTGCCCAGGGCCTTTTTTTATGGAAGGAAAGGGGTGAAGCATCAAGAAGGTGTGTGTCAGCAGGAATAAGCTTTAAATATGCAGACATAGAATAAATAAATTTCAAGTATAAAAAATGATGAATTAGCCTAACCTACTTTGGGCTTTTTGTGTTTTGTTTTGTATATACAAAGTCTTGCTATATTGCCCAGGTTAGAGTGCATTGCAGACTTAAACAATCAGGCTCAAGTCGTCCTCTCACTTCAGCCTTCTGAGTTGCTGGGACTAAAGACACACACCACCATACTCCAGGGTTTTTTGTATTTTTCATAACGATGAAGTTTCCTGACAAACTTCCAGGCTCAACATATCCTCCTGCCGCTGCATCCCAAAATGCTGGGATCACAATCATGAGCTTCTATATCTGACTGGGGTTTTTATTATTATAATGAAGCAAGTGTTGCAATCGGGCACTCTCTGTGTCATGTTCATATGTGGATGAACAGCGGACTGGCATCTATTGTCCAAAGCAAGATTAATGGTAAAACATTGCCTATTGTAGCAAGTTTTTAAAGGTTGTGGTCTGTAGAATGGCTCTAGATGGACCGTCGCTGCAAAATCTGGTGGTTAAATACATGAGCAAAGCAAAGTCCTATCCTTGTTCTGCCTCAAAAGCAGGGAGGCAGATGGCATGAACAATTGCATAGCCCCTTGAAAAGACAGCCTCTGCAGTCATGGGTGGACCACCAAACATGGAAACACAGCTCAATTGAAAGAGCTTTGCCTGTTGCTTTATGCTGCTTGGACTTGGGCCAAGCATCAGACACAGTGTTCACTGGTCCCTCCCACAGGAGAGTGCCAGCCACGAAAGCCCATCCCCAAAGGAAATACTGTTAAATAGGAAGTACCCAGAACAGCACAGTAGCATTGGCATGGTTAGGAGGTTCTGAAACAGATGCAACTTAATATCCTTGACCCACTGACCAGAAATCAGGAAGGCCAGAGGTGCTATCTAGAGGTGAAGAATGGAGAGTCTTCTGGTGAGGCCTAGTGCCCAGATGTCAGGCATGACCAAGGGCCTTGCACGAGGTTGATTTATCGCATTTGCAACGTTCAGGGACTGGGAGTCAGAAGACCCCATGACCACCTCAGCTCTGTGTCTGAGCCTCTGAGGGAGCATGGTAAGAGAATTGACATAGGGGTGGTGTGCTCAATTGCCAGGTACCAGACTAGGTGACTCACGAATGTTAACTTAAATAATTTGCAAATCACTGATTATCTCCGGTTCCCCAGTGGAAAATAGATGAACTAATTTGTCTAATCTGTAAAGTCACCTCCAATTCTGAAATTCTGGTATTCTGTGATTCTACAATCACAGAATCTAGCCCCAGGGATCTGTGATGACTTCACATGGCCTCCAGTAGCAGCACTTGGTCCTTAGCACTAATGTCCATTAGTCACTGCTTCCTGGTCCATCATATTTCCTATGTGCTATCTCTCGTGAGATCACACACTCTCCAGGGCAACTTTGTCTTCATCTCTGGGGTCCTCCTCCCAACTCTGTGCCTCGGTGCCACAGGCCTGAAAATGAGTTGTAGGCTGTCAGCAGGTGTTGGGAGCCAACATCTATAGCTACATGGCTGAGGCCTGTAAAGGCCCATCTGGAAGATCGCCTCTGACATAGGATATCAGTTATACCTATAATATTGGCGTGTGATTAGTGACCAGTGTGCATACATGGCAGTAAAACTTATAAGTAAAATCTCTGTACACCTGATGAAAGGTTATACAGCAGAATGACCTTGTCCTTTCTAAATCTTACTTCTTTCTAGATATTCTTTAACTTCTATTCCTGGTAGGCTGGTGAGTCAGCTCTTGTTCCCAAAGGCAGTTCCTCCTAGGATTAGGATTAGAAACTAAATTATCATAATAGTTTTATTGCCCCGCCTTTTAGCCGGGCAGGGCGTTTTTCTTCAGCTCTTGTTCCCAAAGGTAGTTCCTCCTAGGATTAAGATTAGAAACTGAATTATAATAGTTTTATTGCCCCGCCTTTTAGCCGGGCAGGGCGTTTTTCTTCAGGACGCTTTTCTAGTTTCCTTACATGCCGAAACTGTTTGCTTCAGCCCGTGGCCATTTCCATAGTAACTGCGCAGTTCATTATCCAAGAGTGTGGCAGACACTATTTGATTTTTAGAATAGACTTGTTCAGATAAAACATTCATTTAAGACGATATAATTTCCATCGGAAAGATTTAAACAGTAATAAGCATTCGTAGAAAACTTTTAGGTTTTGTTTAAGCTTTTTAAGTTTCCTTTTCTCAGATTATGACTTTAGTTCCTGTTCCTGTAGGCCAATTTTAAGATCCTTTGATTAGTATACCGAAACTTTCCCAACGCTGTAGTTTTTGCTTCTAATATGACAATAGGAAATTTTACACGTAGCCATGTATTAATATACTAGGAAAAAAGATTTAAGTTTTGGGTTAAAGTCATAGTTTTATTAAAATAGAATGAGAATTATAGTGTTATGATTCTAAAATCATACGTCAATGATAATTATAAGATTTGATGATAAGGTATTAGCTTAATGAGATATAGCATAGTATTAAAGTCCAAACACTAGATCACGAAACTCATATAAGTCATGGTAAGAAATAAGTTTTGAATTAATTGTTGTAGAATTACAGGCCACTATGTTGAATCGTAATAGGTTAATGGAATAAATAAAAATTAAGTCATTTAGGTAAACTAATAGATTATAGTATAGTGTTAAGTTGATAATATCGGTCGTTAAAAAATATTGGGAGTCAGTGAACTTGGATTGAACCTAGAGTTAACTAAGAAAGTTTTTGTATTAATCAGAGTTTAGAACAAAGAGTATAATATAAATGATTTGTTGAACACTATGGAAGACACTTTTAAACGAACTGTATTTGTGCACCTGTGATCTTGATGTGAGATTTGTAAGGCACGCCTGCTTGGAGCTTGCAAGTCTTGTGATGGTCTTGTGATGCATAGTTTGTAAATCGCAATATACATCATGGAGTTTGTACGCCCCCAACAAGTGATTATCACACTGCTGGAGGGTATGAAAAATGGTATATAAGTTGGAAGGTGTCCGAATAAAATTTGGCTTCAGTCCTGATCAGACTGTTCCCAGAAGAAATGGCCTCAGAGTCGTCTCTTCTCGCCATCCGGATTCTCTGGAGCGGGTCCTAACCCTTCCCTCTTTGGTCGGGGCTGGTACCCTGACAAGCAGGCACTAGACAGCTCTTTGCTTGGTCTAGGGTTCTAGAGGGCTGTGGAGTCCTGTGCCTGGGGCTCAAGGCCCTTCCTTCTGTTTCCACCCCAGTTACTCCTTCTCGACACCACTCACAGTCAGGTCTTCTGGCCGCAAACAGATAAAAGCCTACCAGTGAAGACCTTGTAAAACACAATGGATAAGAGCCAGTTGGTTCCTCTGGCCCTGTGTTCCACGACCCCCCAATGCTCAGAGCATCCCCTCCACTCATGCCAGTGTCTGTTCTGAGCGCCCGGCTCCTTCGTCCATACCGACTCCCTCTCTGGCTGTTGTCACTTCAAGGCAAAACTGAGCTGCTGCGTCAGTTTCATATTCAGATTTTCTGTCATTTTCTGCCACCCTGTCCTCACAGCTACTTCCTGAAGCTTGAGTCAGTTCCTTCTCCTTTAGACACTTACATTTTAAAAGGCTTAAATGTTTCTCTGCCTGGTCTTTCACACGGTCTTCAGGGTGAGGGTCATGGGAGGCACAGAAAATGCTGCTCTTACTCTGAGTTTGTCAGCTTGTCAAATAAACAAACATTCAGCCAGAAAACACATTAGAAAATGTTGTAGAACAGCTTTTGTGATGACTTTGTATCTGTGATAGTAAAGGAATTCGAAGCACTTGGTGTGGGCTGTAGTAATCAAGAAAGGCTTCATGAGAAAAGGGATTTATATGTGGATTCTGGAGGGTAGGATTGAAAAATAAACTCACAGCACTTGAAAGTGGGGTTTTCATGGTGGCTGTTCAAATAAACATTAACCAATTGAATATCAGAAGGGACTAACTCACGAGGGAAAGGGTAAGCCATGAGGAGAGAGAGGTTCAAAAGTTGGGGGCACTGTGGAACTTCTTGGTAGAAAGATTAGTCTCACAGACAGTAGAAAAAATTCTGAAAGAACCAGAGGCCTTTGTGGTATCCTGTATTGCTGTTCATTAAGATTTCAGCATCCTCCCCCCATGTCCCACCACCACTCCTTCCCTCTGGAAGTCAGACATGCTCAGGGGACTTGTTCTGGCCAGTGACCAACAACACTTTGTGGTGGAGACTAAGACCACTGTTAGTTTTGCTATGCTCATTCCCTCCCTGCCCACCAAAGACCCTGCAATTCTCCAGTGGCTACTAGGGCAACCTTGGTTCCTAAGTGAGAAGAGAGAAAATTTTTCAGTTAAATAATTTTGATACTTTTTATACATATGTTATCTCATTTAATTTTCACTTTAGGAAAATATCAAGAATGGCCCTGCCCTTCGCTAGTTTCCTGTTGAATATATCTCTGGTTCCTCTGTCTTTGATCCCACATGTTTTATGGGTGCTGTGTGGCTATATCAATAAATAAATATATATATGTGTGTATGTATATATATACTTATATACATATATATAATATATATACTTTTCTTTTAATTTCAAGTTTGTGACTCGGTGAAGTTTTGGCTTCTATTGAATCTCTTACCCAAGCAGTTAACGTGGTATCCTAGGAATAGTTGTTTAATCCTTACCCTCATTCTTTTTCTTTTTTTTTTTTTTTTTTTGAGTTGGAGTCTCACTCTATTGCCCAGACTGGAGTGTAGTGGCCGCTCCCGGCCACCGCAGCCTCGACCTGCTGGGCTCCAGCGATCCTTCCACCTCAGCCTTCCGAGTAGCCGGAATTACAAGTGCGCGCTAAAACGCCCGGCTAATTTTTTGATTTTATTGTAGAGATGAGGTGTCGCCTGCCCAGGCGGGTCTCGAACCTGCGGGCTCAGGCAATCCACTCACCTCAGCCTCCCAAAGGCGCGGGATTACAGGCTGAGCCACCGAGCCTGGCTCCCTTACCCCCTTTCAATCTCCCCCTTCAGATTTACCAGTGTCGTCTCATTCTTTGTGTGTGTGTTGGAGTCTCACTCTGTAACCTAGGCTCAGGCGATCCTTCCACCTCAGCCTTCCAAGTACCTAGAACTCCAGGTATATGCTGCCATGCCTGGTTTATTTTTGATTTATTGTAGAGACGGTGTTTCACCAAGTGGCCCGGCTGGTCTTGACCTCCTGGGCTCAGGCACTCCTCTGTCCTAGGCCTCCAAAAGTGCAGGGATGACAGGCTGAGCCACAGCGCTTGGCCATTATCTCATCTTTATGTCCATAGGTACAAAGTGTTTAGTTCTCTCATATAAGTGAGAGAATGTGGTATTTGGTTTTCTTCTGGATTAACTTGCTTAGGATTGTGGCATCCAGTTGCATCCATGTTGTTGCAAGAGACATGACTTGATTCTTCATGGCTGTGTAGCATTTCATAGATGTTTTTTCTGATGCAATCCATTGCTGATGAGCACCTAGATTGATTTCATGTGTTTTCTACTGTGAATACTGCCACAACATACAAATGTGTGGCAGGTATCTTTTGGTGAAAGGATTTATGTTTCATTTGATATACACCCAGTATTGGTATTGCTGGGTTGCATGGTGAATCTATTTTTAAATCTTTCAGCAAACTCCAAAACTGCTTTGCAAAGGACTGAACTAGCTTTCATTCTGACCAAGAGTATATGAGTGATACTTTTCTGCACAACCTCATCAACATCTGACATTTTTTGACTTATTAACGATAGCCATCTTACTAGTGAGAGATGATATCTCATTGGGAATTTGGTCTGCATTTCTCTGATGATTAGTGATGTTAAATATCCTTTTCATTTGTTTGCTAGCTGCTTGTTTTATATTTTAAAATGTGTGTCAATGTTCTTCGCTCACTTTTTTACTGAGGTTGATTTTTTTCTTTTTGGGATTTTTAACTTTCTTACTGACTCTGAATATTAATGACTTTGTTGGATGCATAGTTTGCAAATATTTTCTCCCATTTGGTGGATTGTCTGTTTAGTCAGTTGAATGTTTCTTTTTGCTATGCATAAGCATTATAGCTTAATGAAGTTCTACTTGTCCATTTTTGTTTGTTACATTTGCTTTTGCAGACTCAGAAAAAAATGTGTTGCTTAGGCCAATATCTTGCAGTGTGTTTCATGGCTTTTCTTCTAGATATGTATAGTTTGAGGTATTACATTTCCATCTTAAACGCACCTACAGCTCCTTCTTGCAGGTGGTGAAAGGTGAATGCTTAGCTTCTTCCTTCTGCATATGCTCAGCCAATTCTCCCAGAACTATGCATAACAGGGAGTGTCCTTTCATCAGTGATTATTTCTGTCCACTTCACCAAGATCAATTGGTATTGGTTGTAGGTGAGCAGCTTTATTTCTGGGCTCTCTGTTCTGTTGTATTAACCTATGTATCTATTAGGAAAGCATTTTTTCTAAAACTAGAATTAGACAAGGAGGTGCACTGTCACCCCTTCTATTTAGCATTGTTCTGGAAGTCCTGGTCAGAGTAATCAGGCAATAGAAATAAATAAAATGTATCCAGGTAGAAAAAAGAAAGTCAAATTATCTCTCTTCACAGAAGATATGGTTGTTTCTATATTTAGAGAACTGTATGGACATCACTAAATTACTCCTTGACTTAATATGTGACCTCAGTAAATTCTCAGGATACAAAATCGATGTTCAAAAATTAATAGCATGTCTATATGCCAATAACGTTCAAGCTCAGATCCAAATCAAGAACACAATCTCAGCTGGGCTCGGTGGCTCAGCCTGTAATCCCACATTTTGGGAGGCATAGGTGAGTGGATTACCTGAGCCCGCGGGTTCGAGACCTGCCTGGGCAACTTGGGGAGACCTCATCTCTACAATAAATCAAAAAAAATAGCCGGGCGTGGTAGCGCGTGCTTGTAGTTCCAGCTACTTGGAAGGCTGAGGCTGAAGGCTCGTCAGAGCCCAGCAGGTCGAGGTTGCAGTGGCGGGGAGCATGCCTCTGCACTCCAGTCTGGGCAAATAAGTGATACTACAACTAAATCAAAAAAATAACACAATCCCTTTTACAACAAACACACACACACACAACTTGAAATAATTTTATATAAGGAGATGATGCATGTCTACAAAGAGAAATACAAAATATTGTCGAAAAAAATGAAAGAGATACAAACAAATTAAAGACCTCCCAAGTTCATGAATTGGAAGAATCAACATCACTGAAATGTTTGTACTTGCCTAAAGCAATCTGAAGATTTAATGCAATTTCTATCAGCCCAGGAGTTACACTTTTTACAGAATTAGAAAAAACAATTCTGAAATTTACATTAAAGCAAAAAAGAGCCCAAATAACCAAAGACTTTATAATAAAAAAATTTTAGGAAAGGAGAACCACTATCTTAGAATTAATTTCTTATTGTCAAAAGTCAGACATTTCCTGAATGTTAATGATATTGGCTCTTTCTGCAAAAGTATTATTTTTGAAACCTGCACTCACATGTTAATTGCTACACATTTCACAATTGCACAGATGTAGAATCACCTAAATGTCCAGAAGCCAACCAATGGATAGTACAAATGTGTTATATATATGCTGTGGAATACTATGCAGCTATCAAAAAGAATAAAGCAATGTCACTGGCAACAACTTGGATGAACTTGGAGCCCATCATCCCAAGTGAACTGACTCATCACATGCTCTCACTTATACATGGGAGCTAAATGAAGAATCCTCTCAAGTGGTAAAACTAGGTTCCAAAAAAAAAAAAATCCCCAAGACACAGAAAATGTTATAATGAACACTGGAGACTCAGAAAGGGAGAACAGAAAGGGTAGAGGGATAAAAAATTACCTGTTGGGTACCATGGGCACACGTGGAGTTGGTGGGTACAACTGAAGCCCAGAACACAAACTATTTACACCTCCTAAATTCATGGAAATTAAGGCCAGGCATGGAGAGATTATGCCTGTCATAATAGCACTTTAGGAGGCTGAGGCAGTAGGATCACTTAAGCTCAGGAGATCAGGCTGGATAACATACACAGATCTCAACACCACAAAAAATTTTAAAAATTAGGCAGTTGTGGGGTGGAACATGCCATAGTCCCAGCTGCTTGAGAGGCTAAGGGGAAGGATTATCTGCGACTAGGAGATGGATGCTGTGGTGAGCTCTGATCATTCCATTGCACTCCAGCCTGCATGACAGAGGGTGTGACTCTGTCTCCAAAAATAAAATAAAATAATGATATTAAGTGGTCTGTTTAATAAAATAAAATTATAAAGACAAATCCATTTTTAAATTATATGCAAAAAAAATTTTTTTGTAGGACGGGCTCAGTGGCTGAGACTGTAATCCCAGCATTTTGGGAGGCCAAGGCCAGTGGATTGCCTGAGCCCACGGGTTCGAGATCCACCCGGACACTTGGTAAAACTTCATCTCTAAAATAAATCAAAAATTAGCTGGCCATGGTGGCTTACACATGTAATTCCAGCTACTTGGAAGACTGAGGCAGAAGAATCTCCAGAGCCCAGCAGGTCGAGGCTGCGATGGCCGGGAGCGTGCCACTACAATGCAGTCTGGATGACAGAGTGAGACTCCTACTCAAAAGAAAAATTATGATACAGAAGCATGTAAATGATGCCTTCTGTACTGGGCAGGACCCAGTGTCACTGCAGCTTCTGTTGGAATAGAACCAAGTAGGAATGACTAGCATGTTGATGCCCTTTTGTGGTGTTGCTTTCAGGACCAAGTAGGAACAACAAGCAGATTGATGCCCCTTTGTGGTGTTGTTTCAAGGACCAAAATGGTATATAAATAAGATGGTGGCATTCCTTTGGGAGTCTAAGCAGTAATTCTGAAGCAGGGAGCCCCAGGCAAAGCTTCTCTTCAGTGACAGCTATCATATTGCATTCTGGGGCAGGATAGGTATATATTTAGCAGACAGGGTGACGTGAACAGTAGATATGATTTGGTGGAAAAGGCCAGGCTTTGTGACTAGTCGAGGGTAGAACTGAAGACACACCAGAGTAACTTTCCTTTCTTATTCAACCGAGGGACCCAAGTTTTCACCCCAGTGTTTCAAGGCTTTCATATTCATCAGCTGAGCTTCCTGGAGAAGTCTTCCAAAAGGCCTTTTCCTGCTTTCTGGTTACTCATTAGTGACTCTGCACAGCATGAGGCACATTAGCTGCTCTTGTTATTCTGGGGTCGGGAGAAGTGCATAGGCTTGAAAGGGCAGGACAGGATTCTCTGAAAACATAACTCAACTCTCTCTTGCTAGAGATACAGGTTACAGGCATTTGTACAAATCTTGTGTTTCAAGAACAGAAAATCAAATGCCACATTTTGTGACTTATAAGTGGGATTTCTTTTTTTTTTTTTTGAGTTGGAGTCTCACTCTGTCACCCAGGCAGGAGTTCTGTGACAGTCTCACAGATACCACAGCCTTGACCTCTGAGCTCAGGGGATCCTTCCACCTCGGCCTTCCAGGTAGCTGGAACCATAGATGCATGGCACAACACCTGGCTAATTTTTTTGATTTATTGTAGGGATGAGGTCTTGCCAAGTTGCCCAGGCTAGTCTTGAACCCCTGGACTTCTTGCCTTGGCCTCCCAAAGTGCTGGGATGACAAGCTTGAGCCACTGCACCCGGCCAATAAGTGGGAGTTACAGTAAGAAATCGCAAAGGCAAATAGAAGGTCATAGTGGACGTTGAAGACTCAAAAGCTGGAGGGTGCGTAGGAATGAAAAGTTACCTACCAGGTAAAGTGCACACAGGTGTGCTAAAGGGTACACTTAAAGACCAGGCTTTTTACCCTAACAAAATGTATCCATGTGAGCAAAAATTATTGTACCCCTGAAGCTATTAAAAAAATTTTAACTGTGTGTTTAAGAACTGTATAGTTTATTTTATGTAAGTTATACTTTAATCTTAAGGTAATTAAGTATCCTACCAAAAGATGACTTGTTTTATTGTCATAATAATCATGGAAATGAGAAATGTACTAAAATCATAGGACAGGTGAGTATGATATATTAATTGCATTCCCAAGGAGCATGCAGAATCTCTTCAGGCCTGCTGTGATTGTCCCTGTTTTTCTGATATGAGGTGTTTTTGTTTTGTTCTGATTTTTTTATTTTATTTTTTTTCTGAGTATTGTACACTCTTCTTCATAGCTATCATGATTCCCAAATCCTACTAAAAATTGGGTGGCCTAGAATTTTCAATGTTGTAAGAAAAAAAAGCTGCACATTTAACCTAAGGATTAATTATTGAATATTGAACGAGTTATCATTTCAAAATGTTAAGTTAAAATACTTCCCAAGATACAGCATTTATGTTCTAATACAAAATTCATTGTTCTGGAATATGTGCGTGTGTGAGAAGGTGATGTGTGCCTGTGAGTGCATGTTTCATCACCAGCCCCATCCCCAAACCAACTGAGTGAGGGTGAGGCACAGACTTGAGGTTCAGCTTGCAGTTCAGGGCTGCCTAACAGAGTCCAGCAATGTGGGCCCCTGGGATGGAAATGGATGCAGCAGGTTCCACCTGAGGCTTGATGTGAAACAACGAGACTTTGCTAGGCGGCCGATGGAGGCAACCTCCGGGCGTCCCCTAAGGTGAGTGACGGGCTTACACGGGGGAAGAGGTGGGAGGGCCCCTGTTAAAATAATTCACTACGTGAACCTCGCAGACGGGATGTCAGCCTTCAATGTCCTGTGAAGCTGACCACTCTCCCTTAACAGCACCCTGTCACTTGCTGCTTTTGCTGCCTATATCTGCTTTCTCAAGGTTGCATCCTCAGGTTCTGTGCTTAACGACATCTCGTGACTAACAGTTTGAAGGCTGACACTTGTTTTCTCAAGAATTGCATCTCAAGGCCATATCACCATCATCCCCAAATCGCTTCTTCAAGGCCATGTGACCACCAACCTCTGCTTTCTCTAGACTATGCATGCTACATGACCACCAGATCCCAGCTAGGGGTATAAAAGGGACCCACAAAAACAAACGGGTGCTGGTTTCTCTTTGAATACAATCTCCTCTTGTCTCCCCTTTAATAAATTTATTTTTCTCTAACCAGTCAGCCCGTCCTCTTTTTCTCCACACTTGCCTTGTAGTGTGGAGTGAAATGACTCCTTCTAAATAATTCAAAAAATATGTCCCAATGTTGCTATTTGAGATGACTCTCTCAACTGTTAAAGAGAGCAGTTCTTCCAGGAAGAAAAGATGGTGGTTTCTTATAAAAGAGGCCTCGAGCCGGGCTCGGTGGCTCAGCCTGTAATCCCACGCCTTTGGGAGGCTGAGATGAGTGGATTGCCTGAGCCCGCGGATTCAAGACCCGCCTGGGCAGCGAGACCTCATCTCTACAATAAATCAAAAACTCAGCCCGGCGTGGTAGCGCATGCCTGTAATTCCGGCTACTCGGAAGGCTGAGGCGGAAGGATCGCCGGAGCCCAGCAGGTCGAGGCTGTGGTGGCCGGAAGCGGCCGCTGCACTCAAGTCTGGGCGACAGAGTGAGACTCCAACTCCAAAAAAAATTAAAAAATAATAATAATAAAAGAGGCCTCGAAGCGTGCTCTCATTGTCTTGGGCAGACATTCCTCCCTTGGTAACTTTACTCACCATCTTCTGAGTCCACAGAACCGGGAAACTAAGTAAAAGTTGGTCTGTCCTTGTTGATCCATAGTGTGCAGCTTCTAGGGATTTGTCTCTCACCCATATTGCGTGAAGCTCTCTCTGCACACACCAGGAAAAAGGCTTAGTCAGTCGAGTTGCCTTTCTTCCAGTCTGGTCTCTGGGTTCCCTGGGCTCTGCTGAGTTAATGTCTGTCTCCAGCTGGCCAAACCCGGCCGGCTCTTGGGCTGCTTCAGTTGAAAGACCTATACTCTGCCTGCTCCCTTGAGTTTTCAGTTTCTACCTGCTGCAGACTACTTGCAAAGCATAGTCCCACTAATTTATTTTTTCAATGCTCATTAATAATAATGAAAGCATGTTTAGTAAATCAGAAAGTATTCCGAGTTAGAAAGGATTTTGAATGATCACGATGTGTCATATAATTGCATCAAGGCAGAAATGATTAGGAATATTTCATAGCTTAAAATTTATCTCATGAGTAGAAAGTATGTTTTATTAACATAAAGTAATAAAAAGGAAATTATATATTTTCTTATTTTATTTTGATGCAATCATCAACCCCTTTTTTTCGGTTTTCTGTTAAAAGCATGGTCATGATACTTTTCAAGAATAGAATGGACCATAAAATAGTATAGAGAAAATATGGATCGTGTAAAGAAAAAAGTGAATCAGAAGAGTCCCCTTGTGCCTCTTCCCAACTCCCAACCCACCCTGGGAGAAAACAGCCTGATACGCGAATCGATAGATGCTGGCACACACAAGGACCAGCAGGTGTTTTCTGTACAAGATGCTTCTTGTCTTGGTTTTTGAATCTAATAAGATGCAGTGAAAATGTTTTCATGTACAAAGAATTTTGTTGAAAATGTTACCCCCCCAAAAAAAACCCCGCCTACTTGGCTGAACCTTCCTTTTGGAACCTCTCCTTCCAGTGGAGGGGAAGGCTCCAGGAGAATTCCCTGGTTTTTCTCCCCACTGCATCAAGGGCCTCTCTGAGGCCTGCATCTGGTCCTATTGTCCTTCCTTTTCTTCCTCTGTGTCCAGCTTGAGGGACTCAACCTCCTTCCTACCCTCCTGTCTTATACCAGCATGAGGTTCCTCTTGTCAAATAGAATGACTGTTACATTTGTTAAAATGGTCAGGAAGACATCCTTCTGGACTACCATGATATGTGTCAGGACAATCACAGTAGGGAGAAAGACAGCCCAAGTCTGAATCCCACAAGGACAAGAGGAGATTTATAGTCAGGGAACATGGATAAAGGGTGAATTAATGGACTATTACTAAAAGTAGTCATAAAAGGGAAGGCATTCTTGTAAAAGTGACCTTACAGGCTGGGCTTGGTGGCTCAGCCTGTAATCCCAGCACTTTGGAAAGCCGAGTAGTGGATTGTCTGAACCTGTGTGTTTGAGACCAGTCTGAGCAACTTGGTAAGACCTCGTCTCTACAATAAAATTTTAAAAATAGCTGGGCATGATAGCATGCATTTGTGGTCCCAGGCTACTCATAATTCAAAGGTGGAAGGATCACTGGAGCCCAGAAGGTTGATGCTGGGGTGACTGTGAAAGTGTGTGCCACTGCATTCCAGCCTGGGTAAAGGAATGAGACTACAACTCAAAAAAAAGTGGCCTTACAGGAGTCTTGTGAAAGGCAAAACAAGGAACTACCTAACAAGAACGAGGCATGAGAAACATGACCCAGATATCAGGGGGATCAGGTATCAAGGGTGTGGAATAACTTAGTAGGATTTCATTCAAACTGGGCTTGGCCAGCCAAAGCTAGGAATAGTGCTAAAACTGAAACCTAGGTGAGAAGAGGGCTCAGAAAAGCCTGATTAGGTTTGGTTGAGGAGAGTTTATTCTGCACTCTACCAAACCATTCAGCTGTTTCAAAGATCCAGAGAATTAGCTCCCGGTCCTCACAATAGAAGACTTGGAGCGGCGGCCATGCTTTAGTCTTCCGCTCATGACTGCGTGATGACTTCCATTGCCTAGCACACATCCTGTCACTTTCTACTCAACTCAAACTTAACCCTGCTTGGATACCAGACTCGCCCTCTGCCCAGGGACATGGCACATATGTGAATTGGCAGGAGTTGTGTGCTGTGCTCAATTCTGTCTATTGTCTCCAGCCTTCACCTCCTCAGTCCAGGAGACACTGTTTCTGGGTATCCAGACTCTGAACAAGCATCACATTCTCTGGAGGAAAATTTACCCTCTGCAGACAGTAATTCATGATGCACACACACCTAGGAAGAATGCTGTGAGTTTTCAAAAATGCTTCCATGCAAACCTCATTGCCTCTGCTTCCATGTCTGTCTCCTTATGAAACCTGTGAGCTACTTGAAGAGAGGAACGTTATCATGGCTGTTACCATGTTCTTAAGCATTATCACAAGGTAGCACTGTACGAATGATCAGTATGTGATTAATTGAACCAAATGTAAGTCAATGGCACACAAAGAGTAGGTGACACTTTGGTTTGCTTATTTCGACCATTGCATTCTTTGGCTACTTAATAAAAATTAATTTTATGAAAATCTCAAATTACACATTTCTTTTATTATAGCTTTTATTAGAAGAGGAACATAAAATGAATTGTTATAAAATATTTGCCAGGTGCAGTGGTTCACACCTGTAATCAGGACTTCAGGAGATAGAGGTTAGAAGATTCCTTGAGACCAGGTATTCGTGACCAGCACTGACAACGTTATGAGACTTCATCTCTACAACAAATCTGAAAACTTAGCCAGGCATGGTGGCACAAACCTGTAGTTCCAGTTACTTGGAAGGTTGAGCCCAGCAGGTCGAGCCATGATAATGTTCCTCTCTTCAAGTAGCTCACAGGTTTCATGAGCATGTCAGTGCATTCCAGACTAGACGAGAGAGCAAGACTCCAAGTAAAAAAAAAAAATTCAAATCAGATTTTGAAGATACAGCTAATGTTTTTTAATTTCACCTGTTTTATTCTAAAGTCAACATTATTAAAATGTGACTTTAATTAATGAAGAAAACAAAATAAATGTTTTGTAACATGATGTGGCCTGGAGGTCATATTGTCTTTTTTTAGCTGCTTGATTCTTTTTTTTCAGTCATGTTCAGTCTATTGGTGAGCATAAGTCATCTTTGGTTCTGTTACAGTGCTTTTCTTATTTATGCAATTTTTAAAATAAATTTCATCTCTCAATTTGCATGATGTATATTTTGTGTTTGTTGACTACTTTTTCCACTAGCATTGTTTGTATAATGTTTATTGTTGTTTTATATTCCCAATCTAATAATTTCAATATTTCTGCCATCTATCAGTGTGTCTCTCATATTTGCTCTCCAAACTGTGTTCTAATTGACCTCTAAACTGTGTTTTAATTACTATTTTCTTATATGCCTTGATTTTGTGCTCCCCAAAATGTATATGTCAGAGTTCTAACCCTATTGTGATTGCAATTGGTAATTTGACCTTTGCCAAGTAATTTAGTGTATATAAGTTCATGATGGTGGAGCTCTGATGATGTGATTCATGACTTTATAAGAAGACGCCAAAGAGCTTGCACCTCCTCTCGCTCTGCACGTGTGGAGACATACTGAGAAGGAAGCTGTCTGCAGATCAGAAGAGAGTCTTCTCCCCAGAAGCCAACTATGGGGACACTGTATAGTTGGATTCAGTCTTTGGAAATTCAAGAAAATAAATTCCTGTCGTTTAAGTCACTCACTCGATAGTATTTTGTAGTAGTGGCCTGAGCAAAGGAAGATACTTGCAACATTTGGCTGAAAGCCAAACAAAATGCAATGGACAAAAGGCACCAAGTGAACAGGGCTTCAGTGTGAGGTATTATTGTCAATATTGTCAAGTAGATAACGTGATGGATCTAAACTGGTGTTCACTCACTGGGTGAAGCAAAGGCACGTACTTCCACCATGATAGCATCAAGAGAAGGTGGGACTTTTTATGTTAGGGGCCAAAGCAAGGTGAACAGGGCAGCTCATTCTCCTGACCTAAAGTGCTCATTGGTTTTCAGGAAAGGATTTTAATAGGTGAGGAGGCAGAGACTGCAGGTAAAGTCATAAATCAATATATGGAGGCTGTACTCGTTCTGACCTAAAACATTAGGATATTATGAATCAGAGATCTATAATCATAGAGGGATTTAAGGATTTTCAGAATGGTCAAGCAGGTGAAGTTTTGTCTAAAAATGTGGGAATAGTGGAAAGGAATGTGAGATGGCAATTCCTTCATGCCTGTCAGGAAGAAATTAAGAAAAAGAACAGTGGTAGATTTCAGCCCTCAGTTCCACTTATGTGGGGATTTCATGCCCATGGATCCATGGCATGTTTCTGGAAACAATTCAGGGACATACATTAAGATGCTGTCTTTAGTTTTTATAGGGAATCAAATTTCTCGTGACTCTAACTTTCCTGGCAATTATTTTAAGATATTATTCCCTTTTTGCTTTTCAAGTTGTTTGTTAACATCTGAAGGATAGTGGGAATGTGCCTAGAATGTCCCTTGAAAACACTCACTTTTTAAAATGAATTCCATATTTGTGGGGTAAAGGCCCTTAAGAGGGTAGTATTTGTGCCACTGCAATAAGAGCTAGTCAGTGTTCAGTGATTATTTGGGTTGTAAAACTCACAGGCTAAACCTTATTGTGCTCTTGCTTTTATTTCCTCTATTGCCTTTTGTGTCTACTAGAAATCTCTTTATTTCTTTTATTTCATTTTTAAGTTTTCTGTTTGCCAGAGTCTCACTCCGTTGCCCAGGCTGAAGTGTAGAGCACACCATGGCTACCACACACTTGACCTGTTAGGCTCAGGCAATCCTCCCACCCCATCCTTCCCACCCCATCCTTGAACTACAAACGTGCACTCCCATGCCTGTCTAACTTTTTAATGTATTGTAGAGATGAGGTATAGTCAAGTGGTCCAGGCTAGTTTAGAACGCCTGGATTCCAAAAAATCCTCTCACAGTTGTCTCTGTGATGGTTGTACATCCTCTTAGAATGGCTCGCCCTCCTTCTGGACCACGTGATTCATGCTTTATTTGCTTACCATTTTATAATAGAGTACATCTGTTCAGGAGCTTCTTAAGAAAAAGACATGGAAGAAAACTTCAGAGTTGTTACATGTCTGAAATTACATAAGCATTTCAAATTTTTCTCTGTGATCTCTCTTAAAATTTTTCTCTTATGGTGAGTTACTGCAACCTTAATGCTGTGGTTCCCTCAATATCCTCCTTGGTCATGTCTATAAATAAGTGTCGGCCGGGCTTGGTGGCTCAGCCTATAATCCCACGCTTTGGGAGGCCAAGGCGAGTGAAATGCCTGAGCCCGCGGGTTGGAGATTCGCCGGGATAAATAGGTGAGACCTCATCTCTACAATAAATAAATTTTTTAAAATTAGCAGTGCATGGTAGCACGTGCCTGTAGTTCCAGCTACTTGGAAAACTAAGGCTGAAAGATCGGCAAAGCCCAGCAGGTCGAGGCTACGGTGACCGGGAGCAGCCACTGCACTCCTGTATGGGTGACAGAGTGAGAATCCAACTCAAATAAAATAAATAAATAAATAAATGTCAGCTTTGGTTTTGATAAGATTGAATTGAATCTGCAGGGCAATTTGGAGAGCGTTGGCATCTAAAAAAGTTTACGTTATCTACATCCATGAACACAAGATGCAATGTTACATACTTAAACTTTCCTTATTTCCGTATTCTTGTATTTTTATACAAGTTGTGCAATGTTATGGTACATTTATTCCTTTATATTTTATTCTTTTTGTATGCTATTATACCTGAATTTTTAACTTGAATTTTTACAGTGTTTATTACCATAATACTAAAAGAAAGGGATACTGCCTGGGTCAGGGAACACGACATCAATAAGGGTATCTGATCTCAAAGCAGGCAAAGTAGGAACAAAAAGGAGGCCCAAAGTTTACCTGTACGATGACTACTTGCATACCTAATCCTGAATTGTTCCCTAATCTTTAAAAAAAATTATAGTGTTCATTGCCAAGGCATAAATACAAAATTAAATTTGCATATTTAACTTAATATTGAACATCTGCTAAACTAGTGGATGCTTTCAATAAGTGTCAGTGTAGCTGGGCTTGGTGGTTCAGCCTGCCATTTCAGCACTTTGGGAGGCCGAGGCGTAGGGATTACCTGAGCCCATGGGTTCAAGACCCACCCGGGCAACTTGGTAAGACCTAGTTTTTACAATAAATCAAAAATTAGCCGGGCGTGGTAGCGTGCGTCTATAGTTCCAGCTACTCGAAAGGCTGAGGAGGAAGGATCGCCAGAGTCCCGCAGGTCAAGGCTGCGATGGCTGATAGCGTGCTACTGCACTCCAGTCTGGGTGAAAGAGTGAGACCCCCACTCAAAAATAAATAAATAAATAAAATATACCCATTGTAAAGCAGAAAGAATAACTACATAAAATTTGGTTTAAAAAATAAAATGTGCTAATTAAATAAAATTTAACTTAATATGCTCAGTATGGAATTACTTAGATTTTCAAAATATTTTGTAAGCACCCTGAAATTGTATAGAAAACATTCTTATAATTCCTGAGCTGGCCATATAAAGATTACTTTATAATCTTTGGAACAAGAGCATTATATATAGTCTAGCATGAATAAAAAGTAAGGACAAAGAAAAGATTTTTTTAAAACAGTGATTTTTAAAAAGGAAGCATTTATATAGATCTATAGCACAGGAAGTCAATCTATTAGAGAAACTGAACAGTGGTGTCAGAGTGAAACATCTTACAAAAGAGCATGGTGTTGAAATGACACCATATATGACCTGAAAAAGCAGAAAAATAAAGTTAAAGTTCTATGTAGAAGTGATGGACAGATGCCAATGAACACTGCATGGAGCTAAAAATGAAGAACTTATTTGAGTAAAAGTGGTGGATTCATCAGAGTTTGGTGAACCCGCAGTTCAATACCCACTCAGACAACTTGGTGAGACCTCAATCTCTACAATAAATAAAAAATTAGCTGGGCATGGTGGTGCCTGCCTTTAGTTCCAGCTACTTGGAAGGCTGAGGCAGAAGGATGGCCAGAGCCCAGCAGATTGAGGCTGCGGTTGGTCTGGAGGGTGCCAATGCACTGCAGTCTGGGTGACAGAGTAAGACGTCAACTCAAAAAAAAAAAATTGTGTGTCAGATTCTGTTGTGCAGACTGGAGTGCAGTGGCATAATCACAGCTACTGCAGCTACAACCTGTTGAGCTCAGGTGATCCTTCCGTAAGAGCCTTCCAAGTAGCTGGGACTACTTGAATAATTTTTCTAAAAATTTATTGTGAAGCTGAGGTCTTGCCATGTTGCCCAGGGTGATCTTGAACCCCTGGTTCATGCGATAATCCCACCTATGCCTCTCAAACTGCTGGGATTACAGCTGTGAGTCACCTTGCCTGACTGTTTTTAAAATATTTTTATGATGTGCCTTAATAAATGTCATGTGCACACATTATAATTAAACAAAAGTAATAAGCATTTACTTCCCAGTTTCTTTCTTAGAAAAAGTTGAAAAATAGCATATTGTAGCCCATTTTGCAAATATCATTGATGCTTTCTCGACACGCTCCACTTTCAGTCTCTGTAACACTGAATGGTGACTTCACTCCTACCGATGGAAACTGGTAAATTAATATCACCATTGGTAGTCAAATCTAAATAACAGATACCAGTGAACAAGAAATAGTTCCACCAAGAAGCAAGTGAAGAAAAAGGGACAGTGAAGAAAGTGGCTGTTAATTATGATACAGCACGCCGGGTTCAGTGACTCACTGCTGTAATCCCAAGTCTTTAGGAGGAGGCTGGAGGGTTGCTTGAGCCCATGGGTTCAAACCAGACTAGAAAAATTGATGCAACCTCATCTCTCCAAGAAATTTTAAAAATTAGCGGGACATGGTGTTGCACGCCTGTGTTTCCAGCTACTTGGAATCTAAGGCAAAAGAATCACCTGAGTCCAGCAGGTGGAGGTTGTGGTGGCCATGGACATGCTACCCACTTCAGTCTGGGTGACAGTGAGATTCCTACTCAAAAGAAAAATTATATTACAGAAGCATGTAAATGATGCCGTTCTGCACTGGGCAGGGCCCAGCATCACTGCAGCTTCTCTTGGAATATGACCAAGTAGGAATAACTTCCCTTTTGTGGCTTTTTTTCAGGAACAAGATGGGGTGTAAATAAGGTAGTGGCCTATCTGTGAGAGCTAAAGAGGTAATTCTGAAGCAAGGAACCCAGGTAAAGCTTCTCTGCATTTACAGGTATCGTATTACATTCGGGGACAGGGTAGGTATTTGTTCAGCAGATAGGGTAGGTGAACAGCAGGTATGATTTTGTGGAAAAGACCATGCTTTGTGACTAGTCAAGGGTAGAACTAAAGACACGCCAGGGTAACTTTCTGGTCTTATTCATCCAAGGGGTTCAAACTTTCACCCCCAGTGTTTCAAGGCTTTCATATTGATCAGCTGAGCTTACTGGAGAAGTCTCCCAAAGGAACGTTTCCTGCTTTTTGGTTACACATTAGTGACTCTCCACATCATGAGGCACATTAGCTGTTCTTGTTATTCTGGGGTGGGGAAAAGTGCATAACCTGGAAAGGGCAGGACAGGATTCACC
>JAPVLO010003209.1:0-24426 GCA_027257055.1 Cephalopachus bancanus
ATGTAATTAGAAATTTTGTAGAAGTAAATAATCTACCTTACCTTGTTGCAGTCCGAGTAAACACTTGGCTGCCATCTCTTGACACCAATAAATTGAGAGGCAGGGAACTGGCAATTTGAAGTTTATTTCAGAATTCAGAATTCAGGGAGAAAGAACCTGGCTCTTGGCATTTTGGGGACCAGTCTGCTCACTCCTTAGTTATCACAGTCCATTTTTATAAGTTTAGGGTTGCTGGTACCTATACATTGACTATGTGACTTATAGATTATTGTATAGAACTTAAGTTACAACTGAATTTTGTCAATAGTAGCATTTATGGTCTACATTTCCTGACACTGGCTACCAAAAGGTAGCTCACAGTGTTATCAATAACACCAAACTGAAGAGCTGATTCACCTTGCCATAGAGTAAAGGAGGTAACAAAGCTGATTACAAAGTAAAATACTATTCACTACAACATAATGTTGATTAGTGGCTATAACATGCAAAAAGTTATATAAATGCAAGGCTTACGGTTACATGGGTGTCATATTTTCAAATCTATGGCTACTGATAGGAGGGAATGAACAGGGATTCCTTTCTCTCAGTTGAGTAAGCTCAGTCTTCATGGGGTTCGGGGTTCTTTGAAGTGACTTTACAGGGAATGTATAGAAGATAACGGAAACCCTTTTGTTAATTTTTAATTTTCAGGATTGATGGTACATGCATGTCAACTTGCTCCTTATGCCTTTCTCCAAGGGTTTTAGCCACATGGACAGACAATAGTGGGTCTCCATGTCAACTTCTCCAGTTACATCTAGAAAAATAATAAATTTAGATAATATTCTTGACTCTACTGTAATATGGGTTGGTCAACAGATACACTATTTGATATTAGATAAGTGAACTGAGATAAAAACATTAAATACATGTAGTCATAAGAGTAAACAAAGCCACCCAAGGGGTGTCTAAGAGTTGGCTACATTACAATTTTAAACTAGTCTACCTTTTTAGTTAGCAATTGTGTTAGTGTAGTGTCACGGAAAAAGGACAAAAGTCACAAATGTAGATTCTTACCTATATTTCTGAACTTTGCTGTGTAACGTTAGGCAAGTGACATACAATCTTTGGACTAAATTTTTAAAATTTTTAATGCAATAGGTAAGAATCAAAGTCCTTGCATTTATGAGTTCGAGACATGTAACTTTTTGTATTTGTCAACTGTAAGTCAACTTCATTTCTATTCTGTGAGATTAATAGAACCTTAGTCTCAGTATATTGTACATTCCATTCTCAATCTAACCCAAGGTTGCATCTAAATTTAAAAGTTGCCTTTAAATTACGTTCACATACGTGTAGGTGTGTGTCTCTGCGATCTATTCCTCCTAGCTTGCCCATAAGGCCTCACTTGCTCCTGTCTGTGGAGCTATCTCTAGTCCAGCGGCTGTTGGTCACTCCCAGCCTTTAAAGGTGGGATGACCTGGGGCCGGGAAAATCCTGGAGGCACCGAAACACAGCTTTTTTTGTAGTCTCAGAGACTCCAGAAACTCCATCCAAAGTAAAACCCACATCCAGCTGCCTTGTTTGACCTTCTTAGAAGCCTGGCCCAGGGCACAGAGCAAAGAAAATCCTCTTTAAGCTCAACAAATTCTGTGTGTCCTGATGCCTTTCCTTTTCCGCAGAAAGAGAAATTTTCCTTGTCTAGATTTGGGAAAGCATTGCTAATGCTCATGATGTTTTCTCCCAACTCTTTTGTTTATTCTTTGTGCTATTTCCACTCTTTGCCAGGTTAGTGAAACAGAACAGCCTGAATCATTTTTCCTCTCTTTTCTGCTATTCCATCCCTTTCCCGAGGAAGTAAGCATAGAATGTCCAAGCATAGAGAAATGATCTCTAAGGACCCTTAGAATCTGAATTCAAAGTGCAAGCAATGTCCCACACAGCCAAACTTGGAAAAATCAATGGCAAAATTTCTAACTAAACTGGAAAATCCTTTAGAATAACACAACAATACAACTTTAAAAAAATCACATACTCAACTTTGTTATCCTTTGCAGCTAGCAAATTTAAGTACATAATTTTGGCAAAGAATTTACATGGACTTCATAACATATGGCACTCTAATTTTCACAAAATAGGTACAATCCAGATTCAATAAATATTGGTTACTCAAAATTTACATATCTTTGCTCATTCAGAAGGCAATAGGGAGTCATCTATGGTGTTTGCTAATTATAACTAATATGTTCTCTAAAATCATGTGGAAGTAGTCACTGAGATTAGTTCAAGTAGAATAAGAGAGGGTTTATTCTACAAATATAGTAACTGCAATAATTATATACATATGCTTATGAGATGTGAGCAAATTGGTTGTACCAAATCTTACAATTGAATGGATCCACTGTGCATTACTTGACATTTTAACATAAGTAAAACAAGTCAACCAATCTAAAATCTTTTTGTAAGAAAATGGGGATGAAAATTAGGGAAAAAGAAAGTACAGAAAATATAACACAAATAGAATTATTCATTGTACTGAAAGACAAACTAAACTAAAACCCAAAGAGCTGAATTCAAAATAAAGTAGAAACTTAAGTCTACAAATCCTCCATCTCTGTTGAGTTTAAATTTATGGTATCCAGACAAACATTCAAAATGTTCCATTTATAGTTGCATTAACACAAAATCTATACATTTATGAGAGTTCCTTTACTTTTTGACTATTCTATCAAAAGTCGTGTTCTTTCTGCTGCACTCAATCAGTAAAAACTCCTGTAGAATCCTTAAAGGAGTTAAACACTGCATTAGGCATTATAGACTCAGACACAAAGGACAAAATCACTTTCTTTAGAAGTTACAGGCTGATCATGAACTTCACAGCAACCTGGATGGACTTAGAGTCTATAATACCCAATAATCTTTCACAGAAACAAAGAACTGAGTATCACATGTTCTCACTCATAAGCAGACCTTGAACAATTATAATACTGTAAGAAAAGGATTGACAGTAGCAGGAAACTGCAGGGGGGCAACAGGGAAGCAGGATTGGTAGTAGTGGGAATCTGCCTGGGGAAGGGAGGCACACCTCATCAACATGGGTACCTGCAAAATGAATATTTGTATACCTAACCCTGAATTGTACCCCACGATTTTAAAATAAAAAATTTAAAGGTTAAAAAAAAAGAAGTTTCAGGCTGGTTCAAGAAGCAAATAAGTAGTGGCTTACAACACAGTTGTTAGTCATGTATTTATTTGACAAATATTTATTTACTGCTTACTTTATTTTAGAATCTGGGAAAAGTACTGGATTAAGATACTTTGCTCTGTTACAAATTGGAGCCACTGGTCAGCTAGAAAGGTAATTTAAAAGGTGATTAGAATACACATGTCTAGCTAAGGATTACAGGTCCTAGAGAGATCTAGGATAGGCACTATGCACTTGATAAAAAAATCACTCCTGCCAGGCTCAGTGGCTCAGCCTGTAATCCCAGCACTTTGGGAGGCCAAGGCAAGTGAATTGCTTGAGGCTTCAGGTTTGAGACCCACCCGACCAACTTGGCAAGACCTCGTTCTCTGCAATAAATCAAAAGTTATCCGGGCATGATGGTACATGCCCGTAGTTCTGGCTACCTGGAAGGCTGGGGCGGAAGGATTATTGGAGCCCAACAAGTCGAGGCTGTGGTGACCAGGAGTGTACAACTACCCTCCACCCTGGGTGACAGAGTGAGACTCCAACTCAAAAGAAATAAAAAAAAGAAAAGAAAGAAAACACTCCTAGTTGAAGAAAGCAAAGACAGGAGATACTCAAACTAAAAGAGTTAAAAGCATGAGAGAGGAAAAAATCAATGCACAAAAGCGAGTTACATTTCTATACACCAACAACAAGCAAACTGAGAAAGGAAAAGGAGCAAAGCTGAAGGCATCACACCTCTGGACTTTAAATTTCACTATAAGGCTACAGTAACAAAGACAGCATGGTTCTAGTACAAATAGACACATAGAACAATTGAACAGGACAGAGAATCTGGAGGTAAAACCATGGACCTTCAACCAATTCATCATTGACAAAGCTGACAAAAAAATGGGGAAAGGAAAGCATATTTAGCAAAAGATGCAGGGGAAAAGGCTAGCCCATGCAGAAGAATGAAACTGGATTGCTACCTATAACCACTTGCAAAATTAACCCAAAATGGATCAAGGACTTAACTGTAAAACCTAAAGTTATAAGAATCTTAGAAGAAAAGTTAGAAAACACCCTCCTGTTCAGTGGAATAGGCAATTGGCAGTCAAGTTCTCAAAAGCAAATGTAACAAAAGATTGACAGCTGGAACTTTATCAAAGTGAAAAAAAAAATTGCACAGCAGAAGAAAACATCAAGAGAGTAAGGAGACAACCCATTGGATGGGAAAAGCATATGTGCAAGCTATGCATCTGAAAAAGGCCTAACATCCAGGATTTACAAAGAACTCAAACACACTGACTCAAAAAAAACAAAACAAAAAACCGAATAGCCCCCCATGAAAAAATGGGCAAAGGATGTGAACAGATACTTCTCAAAGACACTCAGGTAGCCTCAAACATATGAAAAAATGCTTGGCCTCACCGATCATCAGAGAAATGCCAAATCAAAACTTTGATGAGATACCACCTAACACTGGTACAGATGACAATCATTGAAAAGTAAAAAAATAGCAGGTGTTAGGTATGGAGAAAAGGGAACATTTCTGTGCTGTTGGTAGAAATGTAAACTAGTTAAGCCTTTGTGGAAAGTAGTGTGACAATTTCTCAAAGAACTAAAAACTAAAAACTGAGCTTTCATAAAATCCAGCAATCCTACTTCTGGGAACATACCCAGAGGAACATAGATTTTATTCTTAAGTGAGGATAACTGCATAATCAATGTTTGTATACCTAACCCTGAATTGTACTCCACACCTTTATAATTAAAAAAAAAAAGTAGCCGGGCTCGATGGCTCAGCCTATAATCCCGCGCCTTGGGAGGCTGAGGTAAGCGAATTACCTGAGCCTGCGGGTTCGAGACCCGCTTGGGCAACTTGGTGAGACCTCATCTCTAAATGAATAAAAAAATTAGCCAGGCGTTATAGCGTGCACCTGCCTGTAGTTCCAGTTACTTGAAAGGCAGAGGCGGAAGGATCGCTGGAGCCCAGCAGGTTGAGGCTGCGGTGGCCGGGAGCAGCCACTGCACTCCAGTCTGGGCGACACAGTGAGACTCCAACTCAAAAAAAAAAAAAAATAAGTGATATGTATCTTCCATGAGTTCAGCTGGGTAGACTAGTGAGTCTCCTTAATTCTTTTTCTCTTCTGTGATAGCTTCAGCAAGATGTAGTTCCCACTAGCAGGTAGTGTCTTTATCAAACAAGTTGCTGAGTGACTGTGTCAATTTGATCTCCCTACCAACCAGTAGACCTATGTGAGACATGAAACATTGCCGGAAGCCGCAACCCCTAAAGAGGCAAAATGGAAGTTACCCAAAAATGGGAAAAACGCTGACTGGGAGCAGAGCCCCAGTGGGAAGCGGCCATGATGGAGGCAGAGGCCCATGGATCCTATTGAAGGACTCCTTTTGGTCTTAAAGGAATGTGTGCTTAGTCTTGAAAAACACTTCTCTTGATAAACAAAACAATTAGCTAGAATGTGCAAGGATGTGGAATTAGCAGTAAACCTATGTATAGAAATGTAAAAAAGGCTCAACAGCAAAAATTTCCCCCCTGAAGGGACAAGGGAATGTTTTTACTACCCCTTTCCCATGAAATTTTGCAACTTTTGTCCCTTCAGGGGGGAAATTTTTGCTGTTGAGCCATTTTTTTTTTTTAGCATAGAGATAATAGTCCTGACTCATAGAGTTGTAAGAATCAAATATGATAACATGAGGTATCTAGTAAATGCTCAATATTTAGCTACTGGAAATATTAACAGTAGCTGTACCACAATGCAATTGTATATAAAAAAAAGTTTTCTGAATCTAAACACAACACAGTCAAGTAATATGCTTTAAGAAAAGAAGCATTTGTTATTTCAGGAACTAAGAGGAATGAAATACACACAAATGGTAGTTGAAAGCAACAAAAAAATGAGAGTAGGGAATAAGTTGTGTTAGTAATACAGAGGTTGATTGCTATCCCCCAAGGCAGCTGTTTATCTACTCAAGGAATTTAAAAATACTTTAAGGTTCTCTTACTGTTATCAAAGTAACATAGTAATATCTAAAATTCACAGAGAGCATTAACAAAAGGGCATCAAAACACATGTTATTTCAAAATAATAACACACGTTATTTCAAAATAATATATTATAATAAGTCAACTCTATGTCAGCTTCATTTGTTCTTTTTTAATAAACATGTATTGAATGTCTTCTAAAATCTCTCCCAGGCACTAGAGATTAACTGGTAAACAAAAAAATTACATATCTACATTAGGAGTCACAAACAAAAAACACCTGTTAATTTAGCAATATCCTATTAGTTATACAGGCCAGCTATGACTCGGAGTGGATCAGAAGTCCACAAGGCATGACTGCCAGAATGGTTAAGACAAATCTGGAGACTGAGTAGTTCAATATGCTCCCTGGTTTGCAATAATTCATATCCTTCCATATTAAAAAAAAAAAACACAGAACAACTATAAAAACCACTCCTTTCTTTCCCTAAACCCCCAAAGTCTTATTCTTTTACAGAATCAGAGTTCCAAATTTTACCATGTAAATCAACTGCATGTATAAATGAAGCTCTCCAGATCCAGTTCTGGGCTCTCAGTGTGAAGATCTGTGAACTAAATACAAGAGTTGTCTGCCCACCATACTCCCAATATACAATTTTCTTTGGAAGAGGCAAAGAACAAACACTATCAACATAATGATGAAAGGTTCACGCCATCAACAAGAAATATCTATCCTAAACATATATGTACCTAACATGGTGTGCCAACTTTCATAAAGTAACTTCTAGGAAAACTAAAGAAAGATACTGACTCTAACACCATCATAACTGGGGACTTTAATACTCCAATCACAACCCTAGACAGATCATCAGGACAAAAAATTACCAATGAGATCCGGAACCTCAATGTGACTCTTGACCAAATGGACGTAATTGATACCTACAGAACATTCCATCCAAAGACCACAGAATACCCATTCTACTCATCACCACATGGAACGTATTCTAAGATTGACCACACAATTGGCCATAAATCAAGCATAAGCAAATTTAAAAGGAACGAAATTTTACCATGCACCTTCTCAGATCACAGTGGAATAAAAATAAACATTAACACCAACAAGGTCCCCAAAACCCACAAAGACATGGACACTAAACAGCATGATGCTAATAAACAACTCCTGGATCAATGATGAAATCAAAACAGAGATCAAAAGATACCTGGAAACAAATCAAAATGAAGAAACATCTTACCAAAACCTCTGGGATGCCATGAAAGCTGTAGTAAGAGGGGAATTTATATTCTTAGAAACGCACATGAAGAAAATGGAAGGATCACAAATTAACAGCCTAATAAGCCACCTAAGGAAGCTGGAAAAGCAAGACCACAAAAACCCTAATTTCAGCAGAAGATTCCAGGTCACCAAAATAAAAGCCAAAATTCAGGACATAGAAAACAAAAAGACAATACAAAAAAAAAATCAATGAAACAAAAAGCTGGTTCTTCGAAAGGATAAACAAGATCAATGGTCCCCTGGCTAGGCTGATCAAGAAAAAGAGAGAAAAAAACCCAAATAAGCACAATCAAAAACACAAAAAATGAAGTCACATCTGACCCTGAAGAAATACTAAAGATCATTAGAGACTACTATGTACACTTGTATGGAAACAAACTTGAAAACCTCAAGGAAATTGAGGACTTTCAGTCATCACACAACCTGCCTAGGTTGAAACAAGAAGAAATTGAGTCCCCAAATAGACCAATAACAATCAAGGAAATTGACTACGTAATAAGAAAACTACCTACAAAAAAAAGCCCTGGACCAGATGACTTTCCAGCAGAATTCTACAAGACATTTAAGGAGGAGCTGATTCCAATCCTGCTAAAGGTATTTCAGGTTATTGAGAATGATGGAACTCTTCCCAAATCATTTTATGAAGTTAACATCACATTGATACCCAAGCCAGGTAAATTTCCAATAAAGAAAGAGAACTACAGGCCAATATCTTTGATGAACATAGATGCTAAAATTCTCAACAAGATCCTAGTGAACCGGATTCAACAACAGATCTCAACAACCTCCATCATGACCAACTAGGCTTCATCCCTGGAATGCAAGGCTAGTTCAACATTCGTAAAACCATAAATGTAATTAACTACATCAACAGATGTCAAAACAAAAACCACGTAATTATATCATTACATTCAGAGAAAGCTTTTGATAAAACCCAGCACCCCTTCTTGATAAAAACCCTCGAACATCTAGGCATACAGGGAACATACATCAAAATGGTAAAGGCCATGTACGAGAAACCCACAGCCAGCATACTCCTAAATTGACAAAAACTGGAACAAGACAAGAATGCCCACTCTCACCCCTCCTGTTCAATATAGTATTGGAAGTCCTGGCTCAAGCAATCAGAGAAGAGAAGGCAATCAGGGGTATCCAAATAGGAAAAGAGGAAGTCAAGCTATCTCTCTTTGCAGATGATATGATTATATACCTTGAAAACCCAAGAGAATCTGTCAAAAACCTCCTTACGCTGATAAAGGCCTTCGGCAAAGTCTCAGGATATAAAATAAATGTGCAAAAGACAATTGCATTTCTTTACACCAATAATAAACAAGCAGAAACACAAATAAGAAGCACAATTCCATTCAAAATAGCCACCAAAAAAATGAAATACCTTGGCATCTGCCTAACCAGAGATGTGAAAGACCTTTACAATGAAAACTACAAAACTCTGCTCAAAGAAATCCAAGATGACAAAAACAAGTGGAAAAATATCCCATGCTCATGGATTGGAAGAATCAACATTGTGAAGATGTCCATCTTCCCTAAGGCAATCTACAGACTCAATGCAATACCTATCAAATTACCAGCAACATTCTTCTCAGACCTAGAAAAAACAAAACAGGAATTCAAATGGAAACACAAATGACCAAGAATAGCCAGAACAATCCTCAGCAAAAAAAAAAAAAAGGCAGGTGGTATCACATTACCGGACTTCAAACTTTACTATAAAGCTACAATCATCAAAACAGCTTGGTATTGGTATAGGAACAGGCATATAGATCAATGGAATAGAATTGAGATCCCAGAAGAAAAACCTCAATTTCTAAACCCACTTATCTTCAACAAAGCCTCCACCACCTACCACTGGGGAGAGGAGAACCTATTAAGTAAATGGTGCTGGGAAAACTGGCTGACCACATGCAGAAGATTGAAACAGGACCCCTATCTATCCCCATACACAAAAATTAACTCCAAATGGATCAGAGACCTAAATGTAAAACCTCAAACCATAAGAACCTTAGAAAATGAAGGACATACCCTCATGGAAATCGGAACTGGCATCCAATTCCTGAACAAAACCCAAAACCCACAGGCCATAAAAGAGAAGATAGACAAGTGGGACCTCATTAAACTGACAAGCTTCTGCAAAGCCAAAGAAACCATCAAGAGAGCAGGGAGACAGCCTACAGACTGGGACAAAGTATTTGCCAACCCCAGGTCTGACAAAGGCTTAACATCTTGGATCTACAAGGAACTCAAATGTGCTGAAAAGAAAAAAACAAACAACCCCCTTATATAATGGGCAAAAGATATGAGCAGACACTTCACAAAGGAAAACATCTGAGCAGCCAACAGATACATGAAGAAATGTTCAATCTCACTAATTATCAGGGAGATGCAAATCAAAATCACACTGAGATACCACCTAGCTCCAGTCAGAATGGTAATTATGAATAACTCAAAAAATAACAGTTGCTGGAGAGGGTGTGGCGAAAAGGGAACACTCCTATACTGTTGGTGGGAGTGTAAACTAGTGCAACCTCTGTGGAAAGCAGTGTGGTGATTCCTAAAAGCTCTAAACATCAACCTCCCATATGATCTTGCAATCCCCCTACTGGGAATATACTCTGAAGAACTCAAATTACTCTATCAAAAAGATACCTGCACACGTATGTTTATCGCAGCATTGTTCACAATAGCAAAACCCAAGAACCAACCATGCTGTCCATCAAAAGAGGACTGGATTAAAAAAATATGGTACATATACACGATGGAATACTATGCAGTCATAAAAAAGAACAAAATCATGAATTTTGCAGCAACCTGGATGGAACTAGGGTCTATAATACTGAGTGACCTCTCACAAAAACAAAGATCTGAGTATCACATGTTCTCACTCATATAGTGGACCTTGATCATCCAACGTACTACCATACGAAAATGACTGACAGTGGTGGAAATCTATGGGGGGGGAAGGGAGATGGGACTAATGGTAGTAAACATCTGTCTGGGGACGGAGAGACACCTCTTATCAACAAGGGTGCCTGAACAAAGCATATTTGTATACGTAACACTTAACCGTACCCTACAATATCATAATAAAAAATATTGACTTAAAAAAATAAAATAAAATAAATTTCATATCACAGAAACAAAAAAATTATTTACATAACACTTTTTTAATGTAGCACACATTAGAAACTCTTATCATAAAGACATATGTAATAATAAACCATGAAATACAAAGATTCCCTTGTTATAATAAAAATACGCAAATACATCAGACAGTATATATGAAGGTATTTATGAATATATTACATCATGTAAAATAAAGTAGCTTGTATCCATAAAGTTGTTAGTTACTAAATCAAGATAAAGAACAACAAATAAAAGCTTAGACAAGTAATTCCTAATTTGAGGGTTTTTAAAGGTAAAAAGCTGAGATTTCCTATTTATTTTTGATACATAAAAAGTCTGTAAGAAATTGTATATATTTTTACTCCAAAATAGTGATTTTTTCTAACTTGCAGGCACAAACCATAAGAATTCCATTCTCCTGCTTCTCTTTCAGAGTAAAAATCCTGAAGCCGAGGTGAAATAAATGTAATAAAATAATTTTCATGGAATTCTTTTATATTGGTGAGATTTCTTATAAACCATACTGTTTACTTTGATACTACTATTTATTTCAACACCACAAATTACCTGTTTATAAGTCAATGATAGTACTTCAAAACTACAAACAGCATTTAACATTAAGGAGAAGTACAAAATCAATTGTAATATTATCACTATTTTAGGTCTCATATAAGAAGCTTAATTTTAGTATTTAATTTAGTAATTTTGGTAGAAAACTATGAAATGCTATAACTGAGGCAGAAAGCATATATTAAAGTATTTTAGATGTACTCATTAGAATAGCAAATTCAAAAGTACTGAAAAAATATTATTAAGATTGCATGATTCAAGTTCTGATTAAAATGGCGATATGAAACTAGTATAGTATTAAATAACTGATAATGAGACTATACAGTTTAAGTATCCCATATCTGAAATGGCAGGGAACAGAAGTGTTTAATATCTCAGAATTTTTCAGATTTTGAAATAGTTGCATCATATACTTACTAGTTGAGGATTCCTAATTTGAAAATCCGAAATCTGAAATTTCCTTTTAGCATCATATTATCACTAAAAAAGTTTCAAGTTTTGGGGCATTTCAAATTTTGAGTCTTTGAATTAGAGATACTACTATACTAACAGTTTATACTTGCTTTTGGTCAAAAAATAATTACTATATCCTTTTTCTAATTAAATTGTGATAAAACCATTGTATATAATACATTTCCGATTTTCTGCCAAATTAATCATTAGTATAATGTGATTTCCATAATATATTTAATTAAATACTGCAGGTTTCCTTTTTAGGGCATTAATCTGCTACTTGTTTACTAATTCTTAGTGCCAAGTTCCTTGGCAGAAAACTATGAAATGCTATAACTGAGGCAGAAAGCATATATTAAAGTATTTTAGATGTACTCATTAGAATAGCAAATTCAAAAGTACTGAAAAAATATTATTAAGATTGCATGATTCAAGTTCTGATTAAAATGGCGATATGAAACTAGTTAACAGACTCTTCATTAATTATCAAAAAGAAAAAAGAGGAAAAGGACATCAAGAAAGATGGCAAATAGAAAATGCCAAAAATTCATCTCTGCATCTAAACAGCAATTGTACAAGCAGAAACTATGTGATGCAGCTATTCTAAAACTCTAGAGTAAACCTGAACTCTTACATTTCCAGAGAAAAACACAGTTGGTAAATTATGGCCAATATTAGCCAATTTCAGCCTTCAGTGCCATATCTGCTACCAAATCCTAACTTCGCCATTGCTACAGCAGGCAGTTATGAGGACAGCAGTACAGGTTTCTGGTGCAGTTTGCTAGAGTCAGGGTGAAGAATAAGGACAGTGTCATACAAATATCCAGGTTCTGTTTTCTGATAGCTGATTGCCAGTTCTGATTGTGAGGTATAGGCACAGAAGTTGGCTGCCACTGTTTCAACATAAACTAATCTGAAGTGATTACCAGAGGATTTAAAAGAATTGTGCTTGTTTTGAAGGAAAAAAATTTTAAATGTGTGTGTAAGGAAATTTATAAAACTGCTATGCACGCCTAGGGAAAGACATAAGACATCTGCTCAGAAAAGATGTAGCAGACTGCAGACTTTCATATCAGGCTGATCTTGAGTATAGAAAATCCCTACAATAATTAAGGGTGAAAAACTGAAAGGAGGAAACCCTGGAACAGGAGTAGAAACTGATTTCCAGAGTTACATTAGTTCAAAAGTTCTGTTTTCAACAAAAATATCACAAGATATACAACAAAACAGGCAAGTATAAGAGAACAAAATAGGTCCACAAAAAATGTCCCCCAGGAAGTCAACCTTCTGATCATACTAGACAAAAAACTCTAAAACACCTATACAAAGATGCTCAAAGAGCAAAGACAGAAAAACAACTCATTAATGAAATGAGATTGTCAATAAAGATACAGAAACTATAAAATGGAACCAAAAACAAATTCTGGAGTTGAAAAGTACAATAACCGAATTAAAAAACATACAAGAATTCAAAAGCAGCTCTTAGCAAGCAGAAGAATGAGCAACCTTGAAAACAGGACAACTGAAATGATCAAGTCTGGGGAATAGAAAAAAAGAATGAAGAAAAGTACATAGTTTAAGGTAGGAGTCCCAACCTTTTTGATATCAGAGACTGGTTTCATGGAAGACAATTTTTCCACAGACTAGGGGTTGGGTTGGGGGGGAGTTAGTTTCAGGATGATTCAAGTACATAACATTTAGTCTGCACTTTATTTCTGTTATTATTTTGTAATATATAATGACATAATTATACATCTCACCATTAAAAAAAAGAGGTGCAGACAGAAGTGGCAAAGGAAATAATGGGCAGGCAACTTGTAGACTGAAATAATTGTCGAATTCCGACTTATAGCCTGCCACCAGATGCAACTGTACAAATGAACTACATGAACTCACTTGTCACTCATTGATAGGGCTTTGATATGAGTGTGCAAGCAATTGACTTAATATTGTCTCTGTGCAGTCAAACCTCACTGCTAATGTTAATCTGCATTTGCAGCAACTCCCCAGCACTAGCATCACAGCCTCAGCTTCACCTCAGATCAACAGGCATTAGATTCTCACAAGGAGCACTCAACCTAGATCCCTCACATGCGCAGTTCACAATTTGGTTCCTGCTCCTATGAAAATCTAATGTCATCTCGGCTATAAAAGAAGATGGAGCTGAGGCAGTTATGTGAGTGATGGGTAGCAACTGTAAATACAGATAAATGTTCATTAGCTCGCTCACCTCTAGCTGTGAGTCCTGGTTCCTAACAGGGCATAGACATGGGGGATAGGGATCCCTGGTCTAATGGACTTTTGACACACCATGGAGTCAACTGGCATATTCATTGTGGAAATCACAGAATGAGGCTAGACATGGTGGTTCATCCTTGTAAGCACTTTTGAGGCCAAGGCAGGAGCATCGCTTGCACCCAGGAGTTCAAGAACATCCTAGACAATATGTGAGACCCTGCTTCTATTTCAAAAAGAAAAGAAATCCCAGAATGAGAAGAGAAAGGGATGGACAGGAAACAAAAAGAAAAAATGATGGAATACAACCCCATTTGATGAAATACATGAATCTACAAATCCAAGACTCTCAAAAACTCCAAGTAGCATAAACTCAAAGTGACACACACCCAGACTGTAACAACTCAAAGACAAAACAAAAATCTCAAAAACTTCATTACATACAAGAGATTTACAATAAGAATATTAGTCAATTTCTCATCCAAAATCTTGAAGTTTTTGGTGAGATCTATATAGGCACAGAGGTTGGCTTGGAGGGCAGAAGACAGTGAATTGATATATTAAAAGAGCTGAAAGAGAAAACTTTCTATCACAATTCTACATTCAGCAAAACAATCCTTCAAAAATGAGAGAGAAATTAAGACCTTCCCCCAAAAAACAAGTTGGAGGAGTTGTCACTAGATCTGTCCTGCAAAAATTGATAAAGGCAATTTTTCAGCATTTTACTTGTTGCCAAATAGGAGAGGGAGACAAGATGGGTGGCAGCCACAAACTCCAGCTCCAGTCCCCTACTGCTCGATGACCCAGTCAGTGGCACTGCAGCCAGGGCTAGTGTGGCCTAGCCTGAACTGGAAGGGCAGCTCTTTCTTTCCCACACTGGTAGGGGACCCAAAGGGGTTGCCCTATAAATCTTTTGTATTTATTTTTTCTGTCAACTTCCTCTTTGTCATCTTTGCCAAAATTTTCTCATTAGTTTCCACTATAAGAGATGTGACACAAACAATGAAAATAGCAGCAACCAATCCAACTACAATTCAACGATGACATGGACAATTTGTGTGTGCATGTATGTGTGTGTACATGTACGTATGTGTGTGTTGAGCATTGTGAGTTTAAAAACTCAGTTATATTTGGTGCTGAATGCAAAACAATACAAAATGTAAAAATTTCCAATTATTACCAATCTGTGGTAGATTCAAAATAAATCAGTTAAAAAAATCACAGAAGCAACCAATTAAAATAACTCTTAAAATATACTCAATTATTTCATTTTGTTAGAGTGCCTTTTTTTTTTTTTGATATTCTAAGTTATTACAAACTGATCCAAGAGGTTGTATCCACAAGTTCTATAATCATTCTTATTAGGTTGGTTCCAAATTCCTGCTAGTGTATACTGCTAAAAGTTTTAATAGATGATATTGTCAATTATAATTTAATGAATTTCAAATTCCATGAAGAATAATCATTCACTATTCCTAGTGATTTGCTATATATTACAGAACACATTATTGTTTTCATATTTTGCAGTTCTATGAACCACATAAAAACTAAAAATCTACTTCAAAAATAACATTTTCATGGCCAGGCACAGTGTCTCAATGCCTGCAACCACAGCACATTGGGAGGCTAAGGCAGGAGGATTGCTTGAGCCCAAGAGTTCCAAACCAGTCTGGGAAACATAGTGAAAGCTTGTCATTACAAAAATATTTTTTTTAATCAGCAGAGAATGGTTGTGCACGCCTGGGGTCCCAGCTACTCGAAAGGCTGAGGTGGGAGGATCACTTGAGACCTAAAGTTACAGGCTGAGGTGATCCAACAAAGTCAGACCCCAATTCAAAAAAATAAACAAAATTTTAAGAAAATCATGAAAAAAACCACCCACTACTCCAAAATATGAACTATTCCTTTAATTCTTTAATTGATTAAAATGATATTGATACATAAATATACAATATTAAGTATGGGAAGTTAAAGAAAACGTAGTGAAAATTACCATAACCAATCTTTCATATGACCCCACAATCCCGCTACTGTGAATATATCCAGAAGAACTCAAATCACTGTATAAAAAAGATACCTGCACAAATATGTTTTTTGCAGCATTGTTCAAAATAGCAAGAACATGGAACCAACCATGCTGCCCATCAAAAGAGGATTGGATTAAAAAAAAATGTGATACATTAACACAATGGAATATTATGCAGCCATAAAGAAACAAAACCATGAACCCTTGTCCCCTCAATATAATCTTTCATGAACAGTTGCCCGGAATACAACAAACTCCACCCACAGAGGAATAACAACCAGAAAAGAACCATTCTAGGACTTAGTAAAATTGACTCAAAGAAAAAAACCTTAAAGCAAATCAAAGAGTAACACGCAAGGAGGCTGATTATAGCCTGTTCTAGCCCCCAGGTTCTCACACCCCTGAGAGATGGATCACTGGACACTCTCCAACTGCTTCATGGCAGAGAGAAAGGAGGAAAGAGTTCAAAATCTTTTCAACTCTATCATGGTAAGATAGTACCAAGCAAACAAGAAAACTGTATCCCTGAAGACTGCTATCATACCTTCTAATAGCAACGAAAAAACATGAATCAAGTACTAGCCAATAAATTTCAGAAACATGGCAAGAGAGGAATTCACACACACACAAAACTCATTACATTTTTCATCTCGGGTACACAAGAAAGGTTTACTATAAAGTCAAGCAGCTGAAATACTTTATCATATTAATAGGCTGAAAAAAAGAACTGTCTCAAGAAACGTTGAAGAGGCAACCAATACATTTTCAACATCAAGATCTTAGAATATGACTTGATAAATAACTCCTTAACATGATTAATCCAAAGAATCCAAAGGTACTGAACGGCATAATACTAGAAGTGTCTACATTAAGAAACAAGACAAACCGGGATCGGTGGCTCAGCCTGTAATCCCGCACTTTGGGAGGCTGAGGTGAGTGGATTGCCTGAGCCTGCAGGTTCGAGACCTGCCTGGGCAACTTGGTGAGACCTCATCTCTACAGTAAATCAAAACATTAGCTGGGCATGGTAACGCGCGCCTATAGTTCCAGCTACTTGGAAGGCTGAGGCGGAAGGATCACTGGAGTCCAGGGGGTCAAGGCTGCACTGGCCGGGAGCGGCCACTGCACTGCACTCCAGTCTGGGTGACAGAGTGAGAATCCCCCCCCCCGCAAAAAGTAAACAAGACAAAGACACAGAGAGAAAACAATGAGAAAAAATAAAATAGTCAAGGCAAGGATAAGAGGACAATAAACAAGAATTCTGAAGGAGGACCAAGAACAGAAGGAAAATCATAATGAAAGAAAGCCTCTAAAGCACAAACTCTTTCAGGAGGGAGATGCAATAATGCAAAGATGCCAATTTTCCCTATAATTCTGGCATCCTTGCACAAAGATATGAAAATATTTATTGTGTAATTTCAACCAAAGATCAGGTGAATGTAACATCCAAAAATCAATGAACATGCAAATGCAAGCACCTTTATACCTCCAAAAGTATTTGGAAATGGAGCTATGAACATGAGGCACACAAGCATGGTGCGTGGAGCCCACCTCTACCCATGAGGGACAGACACTCCAATGACAGGCAGGCAGGCACCTCCTGCATCACTCCAGACATGTCAGTGGAATGACTCGAGAGAAGACAGGTTGATCAAGAATAAAGAGACATTTGCATGAAGACACACTAAAAGCATTACCGATTACATGAAAATTCCACATCCAAAGGCTCAAGTTACATGCGTGTTCGAACTCTGGATTAAGCTTAAGAGTTACATCTTCTTCATGAATCTAAAAAAGAAACAATTTCCTTACTTATTTATTTTTCTTTACTGATGCAAAATATTTATTCCAAGTTAGTTATTTTATGCAGTAGTTTCCCCCATCAACAGACTTGTGATAGCTACAGCTTTAAAATCTATAAATAATGTTTATCAAAATAATCTTAATCTTTGAAATTTCACAAAAATTTGTATTTTATATTCCACTCTGAATATCAAGGCAGCAAGAATGACACAATAGTCCCTATATCCAAATATTTTAGAGTTGTACCCAAAAAGGAAAAAGAAAAAATAGCAACAAAAATACCACATATGCTTGGTTAATTAAGGGCTAAATTTACCTGAGCAGTCAAAATAAAATAAAGTGTCCAAATTATCAGCACTGATTTAATACAATCATAACTTCAATAGTGACTCTGTCATTGATAATGACTGCTTGAGCACAGGGGGGAGTACCCCAAGGGCTGGGAGAAGCTGTTGCTGCAGATCTGTCTCCATTTCTCTGCACTACTCGTTCCCACTTGCACATCATCCTGAATATACTGTGTGTTTGTGTACTTGTGTGTGTGTGTGTGTGTGTGTGTGTGTGTGTGTGTGTGTGTACATACATCTTAACAATCGTTCCAACCACACAACCTTCTCTCTATTAAGCAGATAACAGGGAAGAACAAGAACAGAAGCCAAACACACCAACTGCTCTCTCTTTGGGATATGATTACTTCCCTTATGCATGAAGTATTCAACAACATAAGAAAGAAAAAGGAAAAGAATTTCTTTTGTGTGCTCCCTAAACACACAGAGTTTACTGGGTCAGATTTAACAGTGAGCATCTATATGACTACTTCATCATCTATGTTTCACTGCTACTGGTTTCCGCGTCTGAGTCCTCAAACTCTGATTTCCAAGCATTTCTCCAATGGTAGAGCAGGCTAGAATTGCATCACTGCAAGAAGCCATTTTTCCTCAGTTGCTCTGACTTTGTGTGGAATTCTTTGAGCTCACACTCTGGGAAGGGAAGGCAATTCTCAACATTTTCAGGATATTCCTGCCAGCCCACTGCTTTCAACAGCCTGTGCTCTGCTTCCAGAGAGTGTGAGAGGAACCCTCCTACTTCCAGTCCTAGGACAGCAAGACCATTCTGGTGACAGCCTTCCTCTCCATTGTCCTTTGGTTCAGACGTCCTCCAAATCTTCCAGTTTGTCACAATCTCTGTTCCCTGAGAAGTCTCCATTCTGGTCATCTTTTGGAGTCTTCAGGATCTCACTCTTCCTGCCGGTGGTTCACAGGCCAGCTTGGTTAGTTGAGAGGAGCTCATCTCAACTGGAGTGGTGCCCAAGGTACTCTCTTTGGGAGAACTCAGAGCTGTACCAGCAACCAGTACCACTGGTTTGGTAACAGAGACTGGACTGGTAAAAGTAGAATCCCAGCTACAGGAAAAGGATCTCAACCCATGTTCCATTTCATTAGATTTCTATGCATTATGCTTAGAAGGAGGTGGTGCAGGCTTAGGAAACAGGTTCTTACAGACACTTGGAACCATGGATGACAATTTGTTCCTATTTGCATGGTGAGATCCTGTAAAGTGACTGCAGCAGAAAAGGAAGCAGCAGAAGCCTCTTTGGAAATTTTTTGGATAACCAGCATCTTGGAGGGTTGCTAGGCACTAGGTGGGTTTTCACGTACTCCAGAAGGGGTTCCCTGTGATTCCAGCATACACTCCCTTAGAGACACCAGAGTCCACAGAATCATGAGGGAACAAAGAGAGCTGGTGCCAAGAATCTCCTGTAGTTCATAGGGGTCCACTGTTAAAAAAAAGTCAGCACAGGAATTATGTTGATGCTGGCCTACTCCAAATCCACCTTCTCCTCGGGATAGGTGCTCTCCATGTTTGTTGAAGGTGGCAGTGGATGACTTAGATGACTGGTATCAAGAAATTTAGCCAACCAGGAACAAAGTCATGCTGTGCTGTTTAGGTCCAGTATCTCTTTTCAGCAAGGTGAGGCACCCAACCACATGGCCAGGATCCCAGAGCATAACCTCTGAAGTCATTTCCCGAATTCCTTGCGTCTGCCAGCTGGACATGCCATGTGATTTTTCTTGGTCAAAGGACACTTAAGTAAATTGGCCAGCAGCAGGACTTATGATGAAACTCGAAGAAACCAGGCTGTGAGTGGATCATTCTCTCTGCCCCCTCAAATGCTCATTCTCAACCACCCAGTTCCCAAAGGGGGAAGGGAGAAGGGGAACATAAAAAGTATTCATTACATTTTAAAAAGGGAGGGGAAGGGAAAAAAAGCTATGTCTATTTTCACCTCATTCAACTTCCTTGAATTATGACATTATGATGTTGCTTACTTAGGTAATACATGGACATTTGCACAGTAAGTGCAAACACTATTCATGACAAGGTCATAGCTAGAAAGACAGGTGGGTTCAAGTGTGGGCAAGTAACAAGGTGATAGAACAAAAATATAATATTAAAGCCCTGTTAAAGACCTAAACAGTCAACTCCAGTGGCAAAACTTCCACATGACAAAGCCCTTAAAATACAAACCTCATTCTTCTTACTCGCACAACTGCTAAAAATAATGTGCAGATATGTATTTATATTTGTCTTAACCTTCAAAATCTAAGGATATAAGAAATCTTGTTTCAAAAAAAAAAAAATCAGACAGGAACTTGTTATACTTTTCCCTCCACAGAATAGCAGCTTTCAAAAACAAAAAAAAGTTCTTGGTATACAACTCCTAAATGCATATTCTATTTCTTTGGCCTTTACTACTATAAATTCAGAGTCAAGTTAAAACAAGTACAAAGATAGGTAGTAAGGAGCAGCTAATGAAAAGACAGTTCCAAAAGGAGGTTTTCTTCTCTTTGGTTTTCTGTATCTTGCTTGTTCTGCCCCTTCCAAATATGGAACTGAGCTAATGGAAGGCAAGATGAGGAATCTTCTGCTTTGGTAGAGAAGTCTCTCTTATTTTTGATCCATTTCCATCATTACTTAATCATTTAAAAGGTCACACAAATCTATCACTCGGGCAGTGGTGGGACTACACCAGGAACTAGATGCTTCCAGTTTCTCTACCCAGCAGAGGTGGCTAGCCCACAACCACAACAAAGCTTTTCCCGAAATGGCTGCCTGGCCCACAAAGCCCAGGAGGGACCGAAACAAAAATTTAAATTCCCTAACTCTATTTGGTTTCTTGGAATATTATATCTATACCTAGCAACACAGTACGGCTTTGAGCTAAGATTTGGTATCTGCCTGAAGAATCAATTGAAAAGTAATAAGCCATGATGCCTGAAAAATACAAGCAGGAAGAACTGGTCAGCACAGCCACTGTGCCACCAATGTTGACTAGGCTTCTACTTGCTGGGCCGCAGAGTGTGGAGAGGCCACTGACTCCACAGGACACAGGCATAACAACTGCAAGTGCAGTCAAGTGGTGCCTGCCAGAATAAGGCCTGGATAAGGTCACGACAGGGCTTTCCCTCCTAGAGGTGCAAGATCTAGATATTCTGGGAAGTCCTCCAGCCAGAGCTAGATCCTGCCCCCAGAGAGCTCTGTGTGTACTTTCCTGACAAACAGGGCATTGCTGAGGAAACTGAGAAGAAAAATAGGAAGAACCCCAAGCTGAAAACGCAGCTCCAGCCACTTCAGTGGACTGTGCGAGCCCCAGGACAGGGCTGATGCTAGCACAGAATTGGGAAGCAGTGACTGGAGGTGAGCCTGAGCTGCAACTGAGCCTGTGGCATGAGAGTGGAGAAGGGAAGGTGGGCCTCGTCTTGTCTGTGGCCTTGCTCACCACCATCCTCTTAAAGGAAAAGCATGCTCAGCACAGGTCCCTGGGTTCTCCAGAGACTAACAGTAGTGAAAACAAAGCCACAAAAGATGATGACTGGTCACCCAAGGACACCACATGCTGATATGGTCATTTATGGGAACTGACAGATGATTCATGAAACCAGACTGGAAAGGCCACGGATGAGTAAGCACCAGATAGTCTGGACCACACAAGGGGCCAGAGTGTCCAGCTGAGCATCTGGAAACAAGAGCTGACTGTGAGGGCGGCAAGTGGGAGAGCTTCCTCCACCACGTGCTCCCAGGACAAGCTTCCTCCACCACGTGCTCCCAGGACATAGGATGACCTTCATGGATGTGACCTGAGGGCTGGGATCAGTGCTGGACATGGGTTCAGCCATAGGTGCCTTTTCTCCCCAGGGCTCTGGCCATCCCTGCCAGCTGGTGCCCTGGCAGTGGGAGACAGTCACTGGTCTCAGGATAAACCACTCATTCCTGATACTCTTCTCTGCCCTCCACACCACCTGTGGGGCTCTCCTGAGGCCTTTAGTACGGTCATGGTCCCCCACACCACTGTTCTAGCCAAAGAGTCAAGTGCTGGAGAATCAAGGGAAGTGACAGGCTGAGATCTGCACATTTCCTACCTTTCCCATGAGCTGCATCACTTGGAAGCAGCCAGTGTCATGGAACGGTGGGATTTCCTACTACAGGGTCTCCAAGGGTGCCTCCATCTTCCTGACGCTGGAGGTGTCAGCTCTGAGCTGGTCACTATGTGGCACTGCCATCCCCTAGCCAGGCCTCATGGTTCAGGAGCTGGGGCTGGGGGTGGGCAGCCCTCATTTCTGAGGTCTGTGGCTCTGCTTCTTTTGAGGTTCTGGCACATAAGTCTCCCCCTCTCGGCACAACTGGTCACCTGGCTATCCTGGGCTACTCATGCCTGCCTGGTACACAGTAAAAGTGGGTTACAGAGTACTGGCGAGGTTGATGGACCCTCCATGTCAGGAGGCCCGGCTGCTGCTCGGCAGTGGGGGAGGGCATCCATCACATTGCCATGCCATGGAAAAGAGCAAGTGGGAAATATGACACAGCACAACAGGATCCCTTAAGCATGGGGCAGCTCCTTCCCCAACTATCTGAAGTGCTGCTGAACTTGGAGGGCCTCAGCAGGAAGACAGGAGACAAAGTGTACATTCTAGCTCTGGTCTCCCATCCACTGGATCTATCTTGGATGTGGCTTTGTCCTTCTCTCCTCTCCTACTTACGTGTCATACATTATATCCCTTTTCCTTGACTCCAAAACTGTGTTTGCTGGCAGCAGCTGGCTTTGTGACTGAGCCCATGTTGCAGGCTATCAACCAGCCCCATGGAATGCCTAGGAAAAGACATCCCCCAAGATGCAGGAGATGAAGGCGACATAGTGACATGACTTTGGATGTGACCTTGGGAGAAGTGAGGATGTGTGCTTACAGGGTCAGGGCAGGGTATTAATCAGAATCAAGTTCTCTACAAGTCCAAGTATAAAGAGAAGGGTGTATATGGATACTCTCATGAAAAAAAAGATATTTTCTAGCCTCCCAGAATCTGCCCCACCTTCGGTTCTGGGGATGGCAGTCCCCCGTGAATTTCCCTGCCTGGAGAAGACAGCCTTCCATGAAGGATGAAGGAAGTATCCACCGTCCTTGTGCTGTGGCCCAAGCTTGAGATGCTTGTATGGCTAATCAAGTACCCTGGATTTTCGGTTAGAATCATTTGCCTGAGGCACAAGGGCAGAGGACCTTTTGACAGCAGCCACAGCACAAGTATCTATCACCAAGGTGCCAATGTGGCCAACTGTGCTGCCTCCTGTCTGTCCTCATGAGACGTTGTTGCTGTGGTTTGTCCTGCAAACTACCCCCAACCTCTACTCTCTAAGCCTGGCTTGATTTCCTTAGGGCCATTCTGGGAATGTACCACTGATCTAAAACTGACCTCTTTGCTCCTATCAGCTACTGGTGCAGGCTTCTTAGTAGTTGATGTACCTAATGGTCCTGGCCTAGATGGGGTCTACACTCCTCACCTATGAAGGAACAAGATTCTATGTTGACATTTGGGTCCTTCACGCTGTCTGAAACAACTTTCCATTTCCTTTTTGGCTACCAAAACTCTTCCTGTCTTTTAAAGCTATCTCTGAGGTCAACACCTCCTCTCCTCAAGAAGACTGACAAAACTCTCCTACGTGCAGCAGTGACTTGCGGCCGAGTTCCTAGCATCCTCAGGAAACTGTGCCACTGTCTCTCACATAGTGCTTACCCTCCTCACCGACGTGGAAGCAAACTGAGGGCAAAACCATGCCTTCCACCAGAGTCCACAAATGCAGGACAAAGTCACTCCAAGTTCTCTGAAACCCTCAAGGTTTTGTCCTCTTGAAAAATACCATGTTCTATAAATCAGGCCACAGCATGAACCCTGAATTAAGGTGCAGAATGGAGTGCATGTGGGGCAAAGGTCATGTCTTCTTTCTTCTTTGAATCTTTATCAGACTCCTCTAGCTCTCTCAACTATTCCTCCCTTTAGAATAAAGTCTTTGGCATTTCCCTTTTAATTGTCTATGCTGCAATGCATTACTCATCTGACACACAGAGATAGCATTTCCCTTTCCATGCAGAACCCAGCATCACCACCCAGTGTGCTACACTTAGGATGTAAGCAGGACAAACCATCCATGAACCACAGACCCCTTGTGCAGAACCACCTGGATAAACTAACAAACCTCCCTCACACACGAGAGCTGTAAACTCTGAGGCATCCATGTAGCTAGCTCTTCCCAAATAGAAGTAGAATTCCCAAATTTAACTGAATACAAAAATTATGACTCACATGTAACTCAGAAGGCAAATATGCTTTACACGGTTGAAAACTATAGTAGTTCTTGCAGTATTTTCCCTACATATATCAAAAATTATTTAAAGATTCACTGTATCTCCAAATTT
>JAPVLO010003210.1:0-22352 GCA_027257055.1 Cephalopachus bancanus
CTTTAATTTTGCCCCCGTTTTTTCATTGGGGGGCCCTGAAAGGCACCTTGGTTTTTTTTGCTTTATTTTTTTGCGGGGTTTTATTTTAAAAAAGATTTTTTCCCGGGGCCTTTTTATTGGGAAAGGTTTTTTTCCCCTTTTAAAAAAAAGAAATGGAAACCCATTTAAAAACCTTTTTGGGGAAAATTTTTTTTTTGGTTTCTCTTGGGTTTTTTTTTCAAAAAGTTTCCTTTTCCCCTTTTTTTGCCTTTTTTTTGGGGGGAAAAATTTTTTGGACCTTTTAAGTTTCCAATTTTCAAGGTCATGAATCAATGGTAAAACCTTATTCATGTTTCAAATTTTTTTTTTTCAAATTTTTTTTGGAAAATTTTCCCCGTTAAAAGGCTTTGGGCCCCGGGTTTGGGGAAAATCCCGGAAAAATTTTTGATTTTTTCCCCCTTTTTTTTAAAATTTTTTTTAAAAAAATTTTTTGTTGGAAAAATTTTTTCCTCCTTTTTGGGGGGTTCCCCCCCGGGTTTAATTGGGTTTAAAACTGGGAAATGGTTTAACCCTTTTTTTAAAACTTTGGGGCCCGGGTTTTTTTTTTTTTCCCTTCTTTTTCGGGTTTTTTCCTTGGTTCTTGGGAAAACCCTTTTAGGGGGTTTTCTCCCCGTATTGGGGGAAATTTTGGGGGGAAAATTTGGTTTTTTTTATTTTTTCTTTAAAAATTTTTTTTTTCCCTTGTTTGGTTCCGGGGAAAAGCCCCCTTTTTTTAGGGGCCTTTTTGGTGAATGGAAAAGTGGAAAGGGATTATTTCTTTGGAAACTTATTTTTTTTCCTATTTTTTTTCCCCCCGGGGTTTTCCCCCCAAAAACCTGTTGGGTAAATCTGGAAAAAAGGCCTGGTAATGGCCCCGGAAAGGGGGGCCCCAAAAGGGGGGATTTTTTTTTGGATTTAAATTTTTTGGATCCAAACCCTGGTTTTAAACTGGGGAAAAATTTTAAAAAAGGGGCCGTGAAAATTGGGGCGGGCCCTGGGGCCCTCCCCCTTTGGCCCGTTTTTGGGTTGATTCCCCTTTTCCGGGCCCCGATTTAAAGGGCGGGAAATTTAAGGGGACCTTGGTGGAAAGTCTCCCCATGGAACCCCCCAAACAAAAAGGGGAAAACCGGGAAGGGTTTTTTTAACGGTCCCTTTTTTCAACCCGGGTTTTTTCCCGGGGTTTTCTTTCCGGAAAAATTTCCAGACCCCGGGGCCCCAAAAAAACGGGTTTTTTGGGGGAAATTTTTTTTTCCCCCCCCCTACAAAATTACCTGTTTTTCCTAAAGGGTTTCCCTGATGAAAAACCCCCCTTTTTTGGGGGTTTTTTGGGGCCCCTTAAATTTTTTTTTGTTTTTTTTTATTTTTGTTTTTCCCCAAAATGTTTGGTGCAGTTGTTTCTGAAATTTCCTTTTGGAAGGGAAAAGGGACCCTGGTTTTTTTGGGTTTTTTTTTTGGGGGCTTCTTTTTGTTTGGGAAGTTTTCGGGCCTTTCATCCAAATTTGGAAATTTTTTTGAAAAATGAAAAAGGGGAAAATATTTTTTTCCCCCTTTTTTTTAAAAATTCTTTTTTTTTTATTTAAATTTTCTCTTTCCCTTCCAAAAAATACCCCTTTTCCCCTTTTAGGGGTTTTAGGGGGTTTTTTTTGGGGGGGCTTTTGGGACTTTTAAAATTTGTTTTCCGGGAGTCCAATTTGGGAATCTTTAATTTTTTTATTTTTTTCCTAAAAATTTTTTGGCCAAAGGGTTTGGGGGGGAAAAAAAAGGGTGGGTCCCGGGGGGGGAAGGGGAACTCCCCGGAAAATTCCCGGTGAAATTTTCCCTTTTTTAAAATTTTTTTTTAAATTTTTTGGGAAACCCTTGCCCCCTTTTTCCCCCCCTTTTTTTTTTTTTTGGTGTTCCCCCGGTCTTTAAAAGTTCTGGGCCCTGCTTAGGCATTGGTCTTGGGATTGGGCCCGGGTTTTTTGATTATTGTTCCCTTATTTTTTCCCTTTCCGGGACCTTTCCTTGGGGGGCTTTTAAAAATACTCCCCCAAAAAGGGGCCCCTTGGGGGGGGAAATTTTGTTTTTTTTTGTTTTTTTCTTTTTTCTGTTTTTAATTTCCCCTTATTTTTTGGGAAAAGGGCCCTTTTCCGGGGAAAGGGCCTTTTTGGGGAAATTTCCAAATTTCCCAAAGGGATTATTTCTCCCGTAACCCCCCTTTTTTTTTTTTTCCCCTTTTTTTCCCCAAAAACCCCCTTTTTGGATAAACGGTTTTTTCCCAAAAAAAATTAAGGGGGAAAATTTGGGGAGGAACAATTTTTTTTTGGGGGTTTAATTTGGTCCCTTGGCTTTTCCCCCAAAACCAACCCTGGTTTCTTTTGGGGCGGGGGTTTTGGGGACGGGGACCCGGGGGCCGGGGCGTTCCCGCCTTTTAAAAAACCCTTTTCACCTTTTTGGTTTTGGGCCCCCCTTCCGAAAAGGGGGGTTTCCGGGGTCATTGGGAAAAAGGGACCCTTTTTTTCCCCAAAGTTCCCAACATTTTCGAAATTTTTTCCCCCGGGGAATTTTTTTGGGGGGGTTTTTTTCCCCCGGGAACCTTTTCCCAAAATTCCCCCAAATAAATTTTTCCTAAAAAACCCAAGGGGCCCCATAATGGGGCCTTTTTTGGGGCTTTTGGTTTTTTCTTTTTTTTAGTCCTTCCTCAAGGGTTTTTTTGAAAATTTTTTTAAAAGGGACCCGTTCCCCTGATTGGAACGATTAGTTCTTGGAAGTTATTGTTATTTGATTCTACTTTTTTGATTTAACTGTTCCCCCCCCAAACAGTTGTTCCGGGGATGATAGTAAAGCTCAGTTTTTGTTTTAGTGTGACACTTGGGGGGCATGTCAAAGGTAGCGTTGGTTTTTTTTGCTTGAGTTTCTTTTCTGTTCTGCAAAATGATTTCAAGGCTTGTTATCTAAAGCGAATGCATTTCATTTTGGAAGAGCATGTAAATTGTGCCACACCTGGGAAAATGAGTGCTACCTCATTTTTAAAAGAGTACTTCTTCTTTTTAAAACTAAATTTCCCGTTCCGTTTCCTTCTGCAAATCAGTATTCTCCTTTGCCTTCTGTGCCAGAGACCCTTTTGGCGTTGTGAGGTGCACTTTTGCAAGGGTTTGAACTGTGTGCTCACTTTTAGGTCAATGTTTTTCTAACTTTGGGGCATTCTCATACATTCTCCAGTGTCTTCCATTTTGTTAGGCCCGATTTTCGTTTACCTAGGAAGATTTAAAGGTCCTTTTGGGTTGGTGCCACAGGTGGCTATGGAATCCCGTAAGGAATGCATGCGTGAAATTTACTGGTTATTCTAAACTTTTCTTTTCAAATTTTTGTGTTGTAAAAAAATTTCCTCCTCGCATTGGAAAATGCTGCTCCTTGTGCTTTTTGGAAGCAACTCCCTTGGAAAATGCTGTTGAAAATTCTGCCTTCATTACTGGCATTGGTCTTGGCATTGGTGATCGTTTTCCTGATTTCATTTTCCTTCATGTATTGCTTCCATGGACTGTTGGGTGTTGTTCGTAGCCTTTCACTTAGGAAAGCTCAACTCCACTGGGAAAGCGTGTCCAAATTCCAGTTACTTGGGGAAATTTTTGCCCCGGGAATCTTTTTTTCTTTCCCTTTTCTGTCCTGGGAAAAAGCCTTGGTTGGTTGGGGGGCCTTCCTAGGCTGTAGTGATAGCATTCCTGGTGAAATGTTCCAATGTTGCTCAGTGTTTCATTGATGACTAGTATTCTTCATTGCTGCCTCTTAATCCTATTTCCTTTCCCTGATTTTTCTTCCAGGGGCCCTTTTCTTACGGATGAAACGCCGTGTTCACGGGTGAACTGGATCAGTGCCCGAGAGGATATAAGTGTCCCATGCGAGCAGGAAAATTTTTTTATGGGGGAACCCAATTGTTTCCATGGCTCGAACCTATAAGGATACCAAGGGGCTGTTTTTTCTGAGGCACGGAGGCCTGAAAATGGGTCCCCGGGGGCTTCCTGGGCAGGCTATCAAGCGTCGTGCACTGCTTATTCCTCTGTATTAACGGCTTGTCCGCTTATCCTGATTTTAGGGTCCCCCGAAAACAAGAGTCCCGTTGTCCAGAAACTCACTCGCCCTATGGAACCAACTCCCCCCATTTGGACCCAACAGGTTCTTCCCCGGGATGCTGAAAAGTTTCCTTTTTTCGGCATCAATCGAAACAATGGCTCCCGGGTTCATTTGCCAGGCCAGAGCCTCTGTTGTTTCCGAAAATAAGAGTCTCCATGGGGAAAATCCAAAACTGCAGTCACTGATGGGGGAAAAAATTATTCTTGTTTTTTATTGATTCTCCCTGTTCTCTTCACTACACATCTCCTGATGTATGTAAGAGCTAAAATGTTTTCCCGTATGAATGACCGATTGTGACCCTGGGAAAGCATTCATTGGTTCTTTTGGATGCATTTTGTTCCTTTGTTCTCAATAATGATTCTGTCCTTTCATGCAGAGAGTTACCTCCCTTTCCTGTTTGAGTGGTACACTTGCACCCTGTAAAGGGCTACGCTTGGAATTTTCAGGTCTCTCTTGTTTTTGTTAATTTCTCTTTGGTACTATAAATCATCAAGGTAGCTTTTTATTAGCAAGCGAAAGTCAATTTCATTTGGAAAGTAATGTGCCACACTGAGAAAATGGGCTGCTCTTTAGAAAAGCAGTTTTTCATTTTTCCATAGGTTTCCGTTCCTTTCCCTATGCTGAATAGTCATTTTCCTTTGTTACTGATAAGCGCAAAACCTTTTGGTTGTGGGGATCTACTTGGCAGACGGGTTTACTGTTTACTTTTCAGGGTTATTATTCTAACTGGTGCATGCTCCAATACATTTCTACTCGATTTTTCTTTTTATATGCTAATTCTTCCTTAAAAGAAAATTAATCGTCACGTATGGGAAACAGTAGGTGCAAGGGATATGGGAATCCACGTAGAGTAAGAATGCTGAAATTATTACTGGTGTTTCTGAGAATCTCACTTTTTCTCTGTTTAGGAAACAAATTGTCTCCTCCTTTTCGTAAGAGCTTCCCTTGGAATGTTTGAATGCGAACCCCTTGTAATCTTTGGAAATGGTGCCTGCATTTACTGGTTGAGTACCTGAAGCTTGGTGCCTTTTTGTTTATTCCTTTCCATCATGTATAGCTCTCCATGGTGACTTTTGGAAGGGGTCTCCCGCCTCACATTCGGAAAGTACTCCGGCAATGCGTATCTATTCACAGTAGTTCTGAAAGTTATTGTCCCGAGAATTCTTTTTGTTTCTTTAATTTTTTGTTGGGAAAACCAATTCACGGGTTGAGTTGGGATTTCCCTTTAGCTGTGTGAATAGGCTCCGTGGTGAATTGTCCAATGTTGCAGTTTATCCATTGTATGACAAATTTTTCATTTCCTGCTTTATCTCTCCCTTTCCCTTGATTTGTGTTCGTCCAAGAGGGCCTTGCTTACGAGAGTGAAAGTGTTCACGGTGAATCTGCGACAAGTGCCCCAAAGAGTGATTATGTCCGGAAGGAGATTAATTGTTTGTTGGCGGAATTCTAAATTGTTCCCCTTGCTAACTAATAAGACCCAGGCTGTGTTTATTTGAGAAGGCGGAACCTGTGTTAAACTGTGGAAGGGGGCTTCCGGACGGCTATCCAGGTGGGTGCACTTTTCTTGCACTGTATTAAGCTGGGTTCCTTCATTTCAGGCGTTGAAACCAGAGTCGGGTAGGTGACCAGAGTGGAACTCACGCTGCCACGAACCAGGTTCCCACCATTGGTCACCAAAGTTCTTTTCCCGGGAATGAAAATTCCTCTTTCACGGCATCAATCGAATACAAGGCCGCGTTCTTTGAACAAGCCAACCTCTTTTTGGAAAAGGGCCCCGGAAGCCTCAAAACTGCACGCTATTGGTGCAACAAATTTTCCCCGTTTTGGTTGTACCCATTCTCCCTGAGTCTTCCGTCACCCATAAAGTACTGACAAGCAAGCTCATGAAATGTTCCCGTATAAGAATGCCAACACATGTCTACCCTGAGGAAATTGATTCACTGTTTTTTAAATTATTGGTTCCCTTTTTTATTCCAAAAGTGTTTTATTTCCTTCCTTCATCAAGAGTTGCACCCCTTGCTTTAGTAAGAGCTACAGTTCGCCCCGTGTAAGGGGTACGCTTGGAACCTTAAGTCTCTCTTGGGTTTATTTCTGGGAGTTTCTTTGTGTACGGTGTAATAAATGATTCTCAAGTTTCCCATTTTAGCAGAGTATGTCAATTTGCATTTGGAATGAGCAGTAAATTTTCACTTGAGAAAAATGAGTGTTACAAATTTGTAAAAAGTTCTTCTTTCTTTTGAATAATGAGTTCTCCCGTTCCTTTCCTATGCTGGGAAAAGGGATCCCTTTTGCCTTGCTGAAAGGGACCTGTGTTAGGCTTGATGTGGGTGCATCTTTTCAGACGGTTTTCAATGTGTCTACCCTTTTAGGTTTCAAGTTATTCTAACTTTTCTTCAATTTGTCTCAATTTTTCTCTTTCATGTACTAGAGTCTTCTGTTACCTGGAAGATTTAATCGGGATGGGAAATGCAGTAGTGGTCACAGGTGGCATGGGAACTCCTGAGTAGTAAGAATTCATGGTTAATTCTGTGTATTGAAACTTTCTTTCAAATTTTTGTGTGAAAAAGCTTTTCTTTCCCCCATCGCTTGAAAAAAAGCTGTGTGCCATGTGCTGCTCTGAATCAAACTCCCTTGGAAAGTGTGTAAGATGTGTGCCCTGTCATTTATGGCATTGGGTTTCCCCTTCATTGGTTTTAGTCCATGTCACTTGTTCCTTTGTATATTACCTCTCCATTAGTGAATTGGCTTCTCGTCAGCTTTCAATCAGGAACTCAACTTCCCTTTGGCACAATGCGTGATTCCCTAATTCTGGTGGAAAGCGTTATGTTTTCCCCGGGAAATTCTGTATTTTGTTTTATGCCTTTCCTTGGGAAAAACTGTGGATTGCTTGGGAATGCATTTGGCCAGTGAATAGGTCTTCCTTGTGAAGTGTCAAATTGTTTTTCTCTATTTATTCTATTCTTCATTGCTCTGTTATACCTAATCTCCTCTTTCCTGTGTATTCCGTTCCCAGAGGGACTTGGAGTGAAACCCGTGTTACGAACCCCGTACAAGGCCCAAGGTGTATAAGTGCTCCGGGAGAACATTTTGTTTATGGGGAGAACTAATATGGTGCCTTGGCATACCCAAGGACTACCAATGCTTATGTCTTACTGAAGAACCGGAGAGCCTGGTTTTAACGTGGGCGCTGGGATTCTGGGGACAGGTATAAGCGTGCTGTCCGCTTCATCCATTCAGTGGGGCGTTTGTGCACCCCTCCCTGACTTCTCAGGCGCCGGTATACACTAAGTCCTCAGGGAACGTTGTCCAGAGCACTCATTGTGCACCCACTGAACCCGCTCCAAGCATTGGTTTCCCTGTTTCCTCACCGTAAGCGAAAATTTCCTCTGTTCATGGCAAAAGCCGAGACAATGGCTCTCGGTTTTTGACAACAAGGCCCGAGAGCCTCTGTTTTTCCGAAAATCAGGTTTGGGGGGGACATTTCCAAATTTGAATGGGCAACTACTTTCTGCTTTTTTTGATACGTGATTTCCCTTTCAACTCAATTTTACTGATTATGCCTACAGAGGTTGAAATGTTAAAGAATCCGTTGTTTTGCCACCCTATAATGACCGATTCACTGTTACTTTTGGGAAAATTATTGGTTCACCTATTGAATTTTACAATTATTTTGATCTTACCTTTCCTTTTATCCAAAGCAGTTGCCCTCCTTGGCATGAGAAGCTGAAAACCCCCCGTTAGGGGGTTATCTTGGAACTTAAGGTTCTGGTTTTTTATTGTAGTCTTCTTCGCTGGGTGTATCAATAAATGATTCAAGTACAGCTTTTTATTGAGGATATGTCAAATTCACATTTTGGAATGGGTTAATGTTTCACACACTGAGAAAAATGCTTGCTCACCCTTAAAAAGCGGTTGCTTTCTTTGTGCTATGAAGTTTCCCCGTTGCCGTTTCCATGCGAAATAGTCATTCTCCTTTGTTAGAATAAGCCTGACCTGTGTTAGGCTGTGTAGTGCATTTCTTGCAGACGGGTCTTGAACTGTGTGCTACTTTTCAGGGTTTTCAATTTATTCTAACTTTGGGCTTCCAATTGAGCTCAAGGTCTTCTATTTCTTATGCTTAAATCTTCTGTTTGGCAGACACTTAAGGCACGATGGGAAATGGCTAATGGCCACAAGAGTGGGCATGGTGAATCACTGGTAAAATCTGACATGTATTCACTTGTGTATTCTGAAATCTTTCTCTTTTTCTTTTTGTTAGGAACAGAAATTTCCCAATCCTTGTGAAAAGATCCCTTCCTTTGTGGAAGGGATCTCCCGGAAAATTTTGTGAAAAGTGTCTCCTTTTTCTGGCATTGGTACTAAGGCATTGGTGCATGGGATTGACGTCCTCCCTTCTGGTATTACGTCTCGCTTCCTTTGTGGCTCCGTCCCTTTCCATTGGAACTCACATTCCAGTACTGGGACTTACATTCCCTTCTGGGAAACGTTTTTGCCCCGGGAATTCTGATTTTGTTCTTAACCGTTTTGTCCTGGGAAAACTTGACTTGGTTGTGTTGGGAAAGCCTCTTCCTGGCGGTGGAATAGGCATCTTCCTTTAATGTGTGCCCAATGTGTTGTTATTCTCTGCTATGACTAGTATTCTCATTTGCCTGCTGTTCTCTTTTTACTTGAGCCTTGTTTGGCAAGGGGTTTCTTCGAGAGAACACGGGTCCATAGATATGGTACCAGTGACAAGTTCAATTTTTAGGGGGAGAGCTTTTTCTTTTGGGCAGAATTCTAATTGTGTTGACCCATGGTCGAACCTAATGAAGGCACCAAAGGTGCTTTTATTCTGAAGAAGCAGGAGGCCTTCTTAAAAGGGATCAGGGGGCTTCTGGACGGCATCCAAACGTGCTGCACGCTATTCTTGGATTTTTAAGCTCGTCCGCTTATCCCGATTAAAAGGTCCTGGTATACACTTAGAGTCAGGGCCTGATGGACCAATGAACTCACGGCCCTTGTCACCAGATCTCCACCGTTGGTCTCAAGCTTTTACCGGGACTAAAAGTTCCTTTTGCACGGTCAAATGCCAAAAAGTGGGCCCCTTCTGACAAAAAACCGAGGCCTCTTTTGGTTCCAAAATAGGCTTCCATGGAGCATTCCCAAAACTTACGTCACTGCTTGGCCAACGATTATACTGGCTGTGTCTTTGGGATACTGATTCCTGTTCTCTCCTCAACCCACATGAGTTTTTAAAACAGCCCCAAAAGAAAGGGTTCCGTATAAGAATCCACACTGGTTCACCCTGGTGAAAAATTCTTCACTTTTGGAAAATTATTGGTTACCTCTTAATTCACAATTTGTTTACCGTTTCCCTTTCATCCAAACAGTTGCTCCTCCTTTATGAGTAGTGACAAGTTGAACCCTTTAAGGTGTCTCGTTGGGTTGCCTTCAAGTCTACTGTGGTTTTTTGCTTATTTCTTCTGGTGTGTTCATAAAGCTATGTCATTTTTATTTTACAGAGCGAATTTACTTCACATTTTGGAAAGGTGTCAAATTGTCACACTGAGAAAAAGTGCTACCCCTCACTTGTAAAAGTTGCTTTCCTTTTATACTATGAATTCTCCTTCCGTTTCCTTGCTGGAAAGGCACCTTGTTGCCTTGCTGGAAGCGCAATCCTGTTTAGGTCTTGATGGTGTCTCTTTCGGTCGGTCTTAACTGTTGCTGCACTCTTCAGGTTTCACATCTTTCTCTTTTGTTAATACAGAGTCTTCGTTTCCCCATTTTCAGTTTAATCTGCAAGTTTTTTGACCTAGGAGGTTAAGGTCCTTTGGGGAAAGCAGCTAAGTGGTCAGGTGGGGGGGAACTCCACGGTTAAATGCATTCATGGTGAATTTTGGTGTGAAATCTTCCCTTTTCAAATTTTTGTTGAGGAAAAACTTCCCTCCAATGTTGACGAAAAACTCCCTTCCTTGTGCTTGTTTGGATGCGTTCTGGAATTGTTTAAGTTTGCCTGCTTTCTGGTGAGTACTCTGGCATTGGTGCATGTTTTCCATGTTCCCTTTTTCCATTCATTTTAGCTCTCCATTGGTGCTTTGTCCTCGTCAGCCTTTCATTCAGGAAAGCTCAACTCCCGGGCCACAATGTGTTCGACCTGAGTTCTGGGGGAAAGCTTATGTGTGCCCCGGGAAAATTCTGTATTCTGTTTCTATCTTTTCTAGTCCGGAAAGAAAACAGGCTTCTGTTGGGAAGACTTTCCTAGTCTGTGTAGGATCTCTTGCTAGTGTTGCATTTTCCCTGTGTCATCTTCTTTTCTTCTTTGCCGCTGACATTCTCACTTCTTACCCTGATCTGTGTTCCTCCTGGGGCCTTTCCTAAGAGTGATCTCGTGCTTTCAGAACGCTGACAGCCCCATGTGATTTAAGTGCCCCTCGAAGGAGGTTTTTTTGGAAAGTTCAATGTTTGCCCTATGTCGAACAATAGGAACCAATGCTACTGGTTTATTTCTGAAAGCCGGAGAGCCTTGTTAAACTGGTGACGGTGGGACTTCCTGGGACAGGTTTTTGGTCTGCACCTATCCTGGCAGTCTGATTACTGGGTTTGACCTCTCTCCCTGACTTTGGCCCTGAGTAACACTAAGGGTCAGGAACCGTTGGGTGCCGAGGGAACTTCACCTGCGCTCACTTACCAGGTTCCCAGCCATTGGTCACCAAGCAGGCTTCATTACCTAATGAAATGTTTCTCTGTTTAAGGGGAACAATCCGAACAGGCTTTGTCTAAAAAATTCCAGGCTTTTCTACCGGAAATAAGAGTCTTATGGGAACATTCTCACTGCCCTCTGATGGGGCAACAACGTTTACTCTGGCTGTCTTTGGTGTGTACGTATTCTCCCCTCTTAACGTTCCATAACCAAATGTGTATCTCTGAATTTTCCTATAATGTACTGGGTGCCAACGGGAAAAGCGATTCACTTTACTTTTGGAAAGCATTATTGTCACTATTGAATTCTACAATTAGATTTTACCTGTTCCTCTCCATCCAAAGAGTGCTCCTCCTCATGTAGAGAAGAGGACAAGCTTCCTCCTCGTTGTGAGGTGTATCAGCTTGGGAACCCATGTCAAAGGTCTACTGCGTTGGTTTTATTTGCGTAGTCCTTCTTGCTGGTGTACGGTGCATAAATTCTCGGCAGCTGATTTATCTGAGAGCTGCAATCTTCACATTTTGAATGGCATGTAAATTGTGCACACACTAAAAAATGAGTCTACACACTCACTTGTAGAAAAGCAGGACTTCTTCTTTTGAACTATGAAGTTTCTCCCTTCCGTTTTTGGGAAATGCAGTCATTCTCCCTTTTGCCTTACTGAATAAGCGCAGATGACCTGTGTTACTTGTTGTAGGGTGCATCTTTCTTGGCAGAGGGCTTGTGTGTGCTGCACTCTTTCATTCAATGTATTCTAACTGGTGCTGCTCCAATACTGGTCTACAGTCGCTTCTCATTTTCAGTATGCTCTGCAGAGTTTTTGTTGACCTGAGATTTAATGGCATTGGAAATGCGCTAAGTGGTGCAAGGTGGGCTATGGGAACTCCACAGTAGAGTAAGATCTACATGGTGAATTCACTGGTGTTCGTCTTTCTCTTTTCAAATTTTTTGGAACACAATCCCTCCAATCGCATTGACAAAAAGACTGTCTGCCTTCTTGTGCTTGTTGAATGCGAATCTCCCTTGAAAATGCTGTGTGAAAAGTGTTGCCCTGTCATTTACTGGCATTAGACTCTAAGGCATTGGTGCATGGTAGTTCCTTCGTCACTTGTTCCCATATGTTTGCTCCAGGTGACTCTTTGCTGTGCGTCTCGTCATTTCACATTCAGGAAAGCTCACTCCACTGGGCCACTTGATCTGCATTCCGTTACTGGTGGGCGTTTGTTCCCGGGAAATTCTGTTTATTGTTTCTTTATACCTTTTCCCTGGGAAAACAATTGCACTGTGGAGCTGTTGGAATACCTCTTTAGGCCTGTAGTGAATAGTCTTCCTTGGTGAAGGGCCAAATGGTGCTGCAGTGTTATTCATTGCTATGAAGTACTCAGTGCCTGTGTAAACTCATTCTCACTCTTTCCCTTTTTGTGTTCCGTCCCAAGAGGGCCTTTGCTTACAGTGAAAGTCTGTTTCACGGATAGAACTCTCATACATGTGCCCAAGAGTATATAAGTCTCCCCATACGAGCAGGGAGCATTATTTGTTTAGGAGAATCTAATGTGTTGCCCTATGGCATCGAAACCATAGGACACCAAGCTGGCTTTTATTTCTGAGAAGCCGGAGAGCCTGTGTTAAACTGGTGGTACGGTGGGCTCTGGGACAGCTACCAAGGTGCGCTGCACTGTTTCATTGCAGGTATTAAGTGGCTTTGTGAGTCATCCCTGATTCTGACGTCCCTGCGTAACACTATAATCAGGGAGCGTTGGTGACAAGTGAACCTCACTGCTGCCCTCACGGAACCAGACTCCACAGCCATTGCCAAGCAGGCTTATCACCTGAATGCTGAAAAGTTTCCCTTTTCACGGGTCAAACCGAATAAATGTCCGATTCATTTACACAAGGGAGAGCCTTTTTGTTTCCAAATAAAGTCTTCCATAGTTGATTTTACCTGTTCCTCTTCCATCCAAAGCAGTTGCTCCTCCGTTGGCATGTATGAGTAAGAGCTGACAAGCTTCGCTCCCTCGTTGTGAGTGTGTATCAGCTTGGGAACGCCATGTCAAAGGTCTACTGCGTTGGTTTTTATTTGCTTGTAGTCTTCTTCTTGCTGGGTGTACGGTGCAATAAATGATTCTCAAGGTACAGCTTGATTTATCATAGCAGAGCGATATGTCAATACTTCACATTTTGGAATGAGCATGTAAATTGTGCCACACACTGAGAAAAATGAGTGCTACACACTCACTTGTAGAAAAGCAGGACTTGCTTTCATTTTGAATACTATGAAGTTTCTCCCGTTGCCGTTTCCCTATGCTGCGAAATGCAGTCATTCTCCCTTTTGCCTTACTGAATAAGCGCAGATGACCTGTGTTAGGCTTGTTGTGAGGGTGCATCTTTCTTGGCAGACGGGTCTTGAACTGTGTGCTGCACTCTTTCAGGGTTTTCAATGTTATTCTAACTTGGTGCATGCTCCAATACATGAGTCTCACAGTCGTCTTCTCATTTTCAGTTATGCTCTGCAGAGTTCTTCTGTTTGACCTAGGAAGACTTTAATCGGTCACGTATGGGAAAGTGCAGCTAAGTGGTGCCACAGGGTGGGCTATGGGAACTCCACAGTAGAGTAAGAATGCATGACATGGTGAATTCACTGGGTGTATTCTGAAATCTTTCTCTTTTTCAAATTTTTGTGTTGTAGGAAACACAATTGCTCCTCCAATCGCATTGACGAAAAAGAGCTGTCTGCCTTCCTTGTGCTTGTTTGGAATGCGAATCTCCCTTGGAAAATGCTGTGTGAAAAGTGTGCTGCCCTGTCATTTACTGGCATTGAGTACTCTAAGGCATTGGTGCATGGTTAGTTCCTGATCGTCACTTGTTCCCATTCATGTATATTACGCTCTCCATGGTGACTGCTTTGGCTGTGCGTCTCGTCAGCCTTTCACATTCAGGAAAGCTCAACTCCACTGGGCCACAATGCGTGATCTCAGACATTCACAGTTACTGGTGGGAAAGCGTTATGTGTGCCCCGGGAGAATTCTGTATTATTGTTTCTTTATACCTTTTCCTGTCCTGGGAAAACAATTGCACTGTGGATTGCTGTTGGGAATAGCCTCTTCTAGGCCTGTAGTGAATAGGCATCTTCCTTGGTGAAGTGTGTGCCAAATGTGTGCTGCAGTGTTATCTCATTGCTATGACTAGTATTCTTCATTGCTGCCTGCTGTAATACCTCATTCTCACTCTTTCCCCTTGATTTGTGTTCCGTCCCATAGAGGGCCTTTGCTTACGAGAGTGAAACGTCCGTGTTTCACGGATAGAACTCTGCGATACATAGTGCCCCAAAGAGTGATATAAGTGCTCCCCAGTGACGAGCAGGAGAGCATTATTTGTTTATGGGGAGAATTCTAAATTGTGTTGCCCTATGGCATCGAAACCTAATAAGGACTACCAATGCTGTGCTGTTTTCATTTCTGAAGAAGCACGGAGAGCCTGTGTTAAACTGGTGGTGACGGTGGGACTTCCTGGGGACAGGCTATCCAAGCGTGCGCTGCACTGCTATTCATTGGCAGTCTGTATTAAGCTGGCTTTGTGCACGCTCTCATCCCTGATTCTCAGAGCGTCCCTGCGTATACACTATAGGAGTCAGGGAGCGTTGGGTGACCAGAGTGCAACCTCACGTGCTGCCCTCACTGGAACCAGATCTCCACAGCCATTGGTCACCAAGCAGGCTTCATTCACCGGTGAATGCTGAAAAGTTTCCTCTGTTTACACGGGCATCAAATACCGAATACAATGGCTCTGCGGATTCATTTGACAACAAGGCCCGAGAGCCTCTGTTTCGTTTCCGGAAAATAAGAGTCTTCCATGGGAGACATTCCTCAAAACTGCACGTCACTGAATGGGGCAACAACGATTATACTGGCTGTGTCTTTGGTGTGATACGTGATTCTCCCTGTTTCTCTTCAACGTACACCATACTACACTGAGTGCATATGCCTAGCAGAGCTCTATGAAATGTTTCCTGTATAAGAATGCCAACACGATGGTGCCACCCTGAGTGAAATGACCGATTCACTGTTACTTTTGGGAAAGCATTATTGGTTCACCTATTGAATTCTACAATTATTTTGATTTTACCTGTTCCTCTTCCATCCAAAGCAGTTGCTCCTCCGTTGGCATGTATGAGTAAGAGCTGACAAGCTTCGCTCCCTCGTTGTGAGTGTGTATCAGCTTGGGAACGCCATGTCAAAGGTCTACTGCGTTGGTTTTTATTTGCTTGTAGTCTTCTTCTTGCTGGGTGTACGGTGCAATAAATGATTCTCAAGGTACAGCTTGATTTATCATAGCAGAGCGATATGTCAATACTTCACATTTTGGAATGAGCATGTAAATTGTGCCACACACTGAGAAAAATGAGTGCTACACACTCACTTGTAGAAAAGCAGGACTTGCTTTCATTTTGAATACTATGAAGTTTCTCCCGTTGCCGTTTCCCTATGCTGCGAAATGCAGTCATTCTCCCTTTTGCCTTACTGAATAAGCGCAGATGACCTGTGTTAGGCTTGTTGTGAGGGTGCATCTTTCTTGGCAGACGGGTCTTGAACTGTGTGCTGCACTCTTTCAGGGTTTTCAATGTTATTCTAACTTGGTGCATGCTCCAATACATGAGTCTCACAGTCGTCTTCTCATTTTCAGTTATGCTCTGCAGAGTTCTTCTGTTTGACCTAGGAAGACTTTAATCGGTCACGTATGGGAAAGTGCAGCTAAGTGGTGCCACAGGGTGGGCTATGGGAACTCCACAGTAGAGTAAGAATGCATGACATGGTGAATTCACTGGGTGTATTCTGAAATCTTTCTCTTTTTCAAATTTTTGTGTTGTAGGAAACACAATTGCTCCTCCAATCGCATTGACGAAAAAGAGCTGTCTGCCTTCCTTGTGCTTGTTTGGAATGCGAATCTCCCTTGGAAAATGCTGTGTGAAAAGTGTGCTGCCCTGTCATTTACTGGCATTGAGTACTCTAAGGCATTGGTGCATGGTTAGTTCCTGATCGTCACTTGTTCCCATTCATGTATATTACGCTCTCCATGGTGACTGCTTTGGCTGTGCGTCTCGTCAGCCTTTCACATTCAGGAAAGCTCAACTCCACTGGGCCACAATGCGTGATCTCAGACATTCACAGTTACTGGTGGGAAAGCGTTATGTGTGCCCCGGGAGAATTCTGTATTATTGTTTCTTTATACCTTTTCCTGTCCTGGGAAAACAATTGCACTGTGGATTGCTGTTGGGAATAGCCTCTTCTAGGCCTGTAGTGAATAGGCATCTTCCTTGGTGAAGTGTGTGCCAAATGTGTGCTGCAGTGTTATCTCATTGCTATGACTAGTATTCTTCATTGCTGCCTGCTGTAATACCTCATTCTCACTCTTTCCCCTTGATTTGTGTTCCGTCCCATAGAGGGCCTTTGCTTACGAGAGTGAAACGTCCGTGTTTCACGGATAGAACTCTGCGATACATAGTGCCCCAGAGAGTGATATAAGTGCTCCCCAGTGACGAGCAGGAGAGCATTATTTGTTTATGGGGAGAATTCTAAATTGTGTTGCCCTATGGCATCGAAACCTAATAAGGACTACCAATGCTGTGCTGTTTTCATTTCTGAAGAAGCACGGAGAGCCTGTGTTAAACTGGTGGTGACGGTGGGACTTCCTGGGGACAGGCTATCCAAGCGTGCGCTGCACTGCTATTCATTGGCAGTCTGTATTAAGCTGGCTTTGTGCACGCTCTCATCCCTGATTCTCAGAGCGTCCCTGCGTATACACTATAGGAGTCAGGGAGCGTTGGGTGACCAGAGTGCAACCTCACGTGCTGCCCTCACTGGAACCAGATCTCCACAGCCATTGGTCACCAAGCAGGCTTCATTCACCGGTGAATGCTGAAAAGTTTCCTCTGTTTACACGGGCATCAAATACCGAATACAATGGCTCTGCGGATTCATTTGACAACAAGGCCCGAGAGCCTCTGTTTCGTTTCCGGAAAATAAGAGTCTTCCATGGGAGACATTCCTCAAAACTGCACGTCACTGAATGGGCAAACAACGATTATACTGGCTGTGTCTTTGGTGTGATACGTGATTCTCCCTGTTTCTCTTCAACGTACACCATACTACACTGAGTGCATATGCCTAGCAGAGCTCTATGAAATGTTTCCTGTATAAGAATGCCAACACGATGGTGCCACCCTGAGTGAAATGACCGATTCACTGTTACTTTTGGGAAAGCATTATTGGTTCACCTATTGAATTCTACAATTTTTTGATTTTACCTGTTCCTCTTCCATCCAAAGCAGTTGCTCCTCCGTTGGCATGTATGAGTAAGAGCTGACAAGCTTCGCTCCCTCGTTGTGAGTGTGTATCAGCTTGGGGAAAGCCATGTCAAAGGTCTACTGCGTTGGTTTTTATTTGCTTGTAGTCTTCTTCTTGCTGGGGGTACGGTGCAATAAATGATTCTCAAAGGGACAGCTTGATTTATCATAGCAGAGCGATATGTCAATACTTCACATTTTGGAATGAGCATGTAAATTGTGCCACACACTGAGAAAAATGAGTGCTACACACTCACTTGTAGAAAAGCAGGACTTGCTTTCATTTTGAATACTATGAAGTTTCTCCCGTTGCCGTTTCCCTATGCTGCGAAATGCAGTCATTCTCCCTTTTTCCTTACTGAATAAGCGCAGATGACCCGTGTTAGGCTTGTTGTGAGGGTGCATCTTTCTTGGCAGACGGGTCTTGAACTGTGTGCTGCACTCTTTCAGGGTTTTCAATGTTATTCTAACTTGGTGCATGCTCCAATACATGAGTCTCACAGTCGTCTTCTCATTTTCAGTTATGCTCTGCAGAGTTCTTCTGTTTGACCTAGGAAGACTTTAATCGGTCACGTATGGGGAAAATGCAGCTAAATGGGGCCACAGGGGGGGCTATGGGAACTCCACAGTAAGTAAGAATGCATGACATGGTGAATTCACTGGGGGTATTCTGAAATCTTTCTCTTTTTCAAATTTTTGTGTTTTAGGAAACACAATTGCTCCCCAATCGCATTGACGAAAAAAAGCTGTCTGCCTTCCTTGTGTTGTTTGGGAAAGCGAATCTCCCTTGGAAAAAGCTGTGTGAAAAGTGTGCTCCCTGTCATTTACTGGCATTGAGTCTCTAAGGCATTGGTGCATGGTTATTCCTGATGTCACTTGTTCCCTTCATGTATATTACGCTCTCCCTGGGGACTGCTTTGGGTGTGCGTCTCGTCAGCCTTTCACATTCAGGAAAGCTCAACTCCACTGGGCCACAATGCGTGATCTCAGACATTCACAGTTACGGGGGGAAAGCGTTTGTGTGCCCCGGGGGAATTCTTTTATTGTTTCTTTATACCTTTTTCCCGTCCTGGGAAAACAATTGCACTGTGGATTGCTGTTGGGAATAGCCTCTTTTAGGCCCGTAGTGAATAGGCATCTTCCTTGGTGAAGTGTGTGCCAAATGTGTGCTGCAGTGTTATCTCATTGCTATGACTAGTATTCTTCATTGCTCCTGCTGTAATACCTCATTCTCACTCTTTCCCCTTGATTTGTGTTCCTCCCTAGAGGGCCTTTGCTTACGAGAGTGAAACGTCCCTGTTTCACGGATAGAACTCTGCGATACAAGTGCCCCAAGAGTGATATAAGTGCTCCCCAGTGACGAGCAGGAGAGCATTATTTGTTTATGGGGAGAATTCTAAATTGTTTCCCTATGGCATCGAAACCTAATAAGGACTACCAATGCTGTGCGTTTTCATTTCTGAAGAAGCACGGAGAGCCTGTGTTAAACTGGTGGTGACGGGGGGACTTCCTGGGGGCAGGCTATCCAAGCGTGCGCTGCACTGCTATTCATTGGCAGTCTGTATTAAGCTGGCTTTGTGCACGCTCTCATCCCTGATTCTCAGAGCGTCCCTGCGTATACACTATAGGAGTCAGGGAGCGTTGGGTGACCAGAGTGCAACCTCACGTGCTGCCCTCACTGGAACCAGATCTCCACAGCCATTGGTCACCAAGCAGGCTTCATTCACCGGTGAATGCTGAAAAGTTTCCTCTGTTTACACGGGCATCAAATACCGAATACAATGGCTCTGCGGATTCATTTGACAACAAGGCCCGAGAGCCTCTGTTTCGTTTCCGGAAAATAAGAGTCTTCCATGGGAGACATTCCTCAAAACTGCACGTCACTGAATGGGGCAACAACGATTATACTGGCTGTGTCTTTGGTGTGATACGTGATTCTCCCTGTTTCTCTTCAACGTACACCATACTACACTGAGTGCATATGCCTAGCAGAGCTGTATGAAATGTTTCCTGTATAAGAATGCCAACACGATGGTGCCACCCTGAGTGAAATGACCGATTCACTGTTACTTTTGGGAAAGCATTATTGGTTCACCTATTGAATTCTACAATTATTTTGATTTTACCTGTTCCTCTTCCATCCAAAGCAGTTGCTCCTCCGTTGGCATGTATGAGTAAGAGCTGACAAGCTTCGCTCCCTCGTTGTGAGTGTGTATCAGCTTGGGAACGCCATGTCAAAGGTCTACTGCGTTGGTTTTTATTTGCTTGTAGTCTTCTTCTTGCTGGGTGTACGGTGCAATAAATGATTCTCAAGGTACAGCTTGATTTATCATAGCAGAGCGATATGTCAATACTTCACATTTTGGAATGAGCATGTAAATTGTGCCACACACTGAGAAAAATGAGTGCTACACACTCACTTGTAGAAAAGCAGGACTTGCTTTCATTTTGAATACTATGAAGTTTCTCCCGTTGCCGTTTCCCTATGCTGCGAAATGCAGTCATTCTCCCTTTTGCCTTACTGAATAAGCGCAGATGACCTGTGTTAGGCTTGTTGTGAGGGTGCATCTTTCTTGGCAGACGGGTCTTGAACTGTGTGCTGCACTCTTTCAGGGTTTTCAATGTTATTCTAACTTGGTGCATGCTCCAATACATGAGTCTCACAGTCGTCTTCTCATTTTCAGTTATGCTCTGCAGAGTTCTTCTGTTTGACCTAGGAAGACTTTAATCGGTCACGTATGGGAAAGTGCAGCTAAGTGGTGCCACAGGGTGGGCTATGGGAACTCCACAGTAGAGTAAGAATGCATGACATGGTGAATTCACTGGGTGTATTCTGAAATCTTTCTCTTTTTCAAATTTTTGTGTTGTAGGAAACACAATTGCTCCTCCAATCGCATTGACGAAAAAGAGCTGTCTGCCTTCCTTGTGCTTGTTTGGAATGCGAATCTCCCTTGGAAAATGCTGTGTGAAAAGTGTGCTGCCCTGTCATTTACTGGCATTGAGTACTCTAAGGCATTGGTGCATGGTTAGTTCCTGATCGTCACTTGTTCCCATTCATGTATATTACGCTCTCCATGGTGACTGCTTTGGCTGTGCGTCTCGTCAGCCTTTCACATTCAGGAAAGCTCAACTCCACTGGGCCACAATGCGTGATCTCAGACATTCACAGTTACTGGTGGGAAAGCGTTATGTGTGCCCCGGAGAATTCTGTATTATTGTTTCTTTATACCTTTTCCTGTCCTGGGAAAACAATTGCACTGTGGATTGCTGTTGGGAATAGCCTCTTCTAGGCCTGTAGTGAATAGGCATCTTCCTTGGTGAAGTGTGTGCCAAATGTGTGCTGCAGTGTTATCTCATTGCTATGACTAGTATTCTTCATTGCTGCCTGCTGTAATACCTCATTCTCACTCTTTCCCCTTGATTTGTGTTCCGTCCCATAGAGGGCCTTTGCTTACGAGAGTGAAACGTCCGTGTTTCACGGATAGAACTCTGCGATACATAGTGCCCCAAGAGTGATATAAGTGCTCCCCAGTGACGAGCAGGAGAGCATTATTTGTTTATGGGGAGAATTCTAAATTGTGTTGCCCTATGGCATCGAAACCTAATAAGGACTACCAATGCTGTGCTGTTTTCATTTCTGAAGAAGCACGGAGAGCCTGTGTTAAACTGGTGGTGACGGTGGGACTTCCTGGGGACAGGCTATCCAAGCGTGCGCTGCACTGCTATTCATTGGCAGTCTGTATTAAGCTGGCTTTGTGCACGCTCTCATCCCTGATTCTCAGAGCGTCCCTGCGTATACACTATAGGAGTCAGGGAGCGTTGGGTGACCAGAGTGCAACCTCACGTGCTGCCCTCACTGGAACCAGATCTCCACAGCCATTGGTCACCAAGCAGGCTTCATTCACCGGTGAATGCTGAAAAGTTTCCTCTGTTTACACGGGCATCAAATACCGAATACAATGGCTCTGCGGATTCATTTGACAACAAGGCCCGAGAGCCTCTGTTTCGTTTCCGGAAAATAAGAGTCTTCCATGGGAGACATTCCTCAAAACTGCACGTCACTGAATGGGGCAACAACGATTATACTGGCTGTGTCTTTGGTGTGATACGTGATTCTCCCTGTTTCTCTTCAACGTACACCATACTACACTGAGTGCATATGCCTAGCAGAGCTCTATGAAATGTTTCCTGTATAAGAATGCCAACACGATGGTGCCACCCTGAGTGAAATGACCGATTCACTGTTACTTTTGGGAAAGCATTATTGGTTCACCTATTGAATTCTACAATTATTTTGATTTTACCTGTTCCTCTTCCATCCAAAGCAGTTGCTCCTCCGTTGGCATGTATGAGTAAGAGCTGACAAGCTTCGCTCCCTCGTTGTGAGTGTGTATCAGCTTGGGAACGCCATGTCAAAGGTCTACTGCGTTGGTTTTTATTTGCTTGTAGTCTTCTTCTTGCTGGGTGTACGGTGCAATAAATGATTCTCAAGGTACAGCTTGATTTATCATAGCAGAGCGATATGTCAATACTTCACATTTTGGAATGAGCATGTAAATTGTGCCACACACTGAGAAAAATGAGTGCTACACACTCACTTGTAGAAAAGCAGGACTTGCTTTCATTTTGAATACTATGAAGTTTCTCCCGTTGCCGTTTCCCTATGCTGCGAAATGCAGTCATTCTCCCTTTTGCCTTACTGAATAAGCGCAGATGACCTGTGTTAGGCTTGTTGTGAGGGTGCATCTTTCTTGGCAGACGGGTCTTGAACTGTGTGCTGCACTCTTTCAGGGTTTTCAATGTTATTCTAACTTGGTGCATGCTCCAATACATGAGTCTCACAGTCGTCTTCTCATTTTCAGTTATGCTCTGCAGAGTTCTTCTGTTTGACCTAGGAAGACTTTAATCGGTCACGTATGGGAAAGTGCAGCTAAGTGGTGCCACAGGGTGGGCTATGGGAACTCCACAGTAGAGTAAGAATGCATGACATGGTGAATTCACTGGGTGTATTCTGAAATCTTTCTCTTTTTCAAATTTTTGTGTTGTAGGAAACACAATTGCTCCTCCAATCGCATTGACGAAAAAGAGCTGTCTGCCTTCCTTGTGCTTGTTTGGAATGCGAATCTCCCTTGGAAAATGCTGTGTGAAAAGTGTGCTGCCCTGTCATTTACTGGCATTGAGTACTCTAAGGCATTGGTGCATGGT
>JAPVLO010003211.1:0-24288 GCA_027257055.1 Cephalopachus bancanus
AAGGGGCAAAACAAAGAAAATTCTTTCATATACATATCTTTTAAAAGTTACCAGCTAGTGGTCTTAGTAGCAAACAAACCAAGATTCCCAGTGGCTTTAGTAGCAAATAAGCCAGGAATCTCATAGACATTAGACAAGTCCTATTCATAAAGCCAACAATGACACTCTCAGTCCAATGTCCCAAATTACAAATGTTTCAAGAAAGTTTCTTTAAGTGTATATTTCTTTATGTGTCAGGAATATTCTCATCTTAGGCTCTTGTGTTCTTCAGAGTCCTGTGATCACCTCCCTTGTCCAGATGGCCTTGTTACTTTTCTCTTATCTTGCAGTGCTTGTTTCTAAAGAGAACTCAAAAGAAGCTTTTAGTAATGTTTCCCAGGCCCCTCAAGGTTACTTTCTGTTTTAGCTGATCTGTCATAAAAAGTGTCTTATTATTATATTATGAGTTCAGTGAAAACCTACTCTATAAATGTTAACTTAGAGTTTTAACTATAGAATTAAGTAAAAATATTAACATTAATCTTTATCCTAAGTTAGTGAAAACAGTGTTATAAATCACCTACATAACTCCTAGATAAGTGTTAGAACTTATAATGAATTCATAATGAACCTATAATAAACTTGTGTTTCTAAAAAATCCTTATGTCTAAACACTAAACTGCATAGTCCTAAATCAAATAAGGAGTGGATATACTTACATCATTTATTACTTAAGCAATGTCTAGTAACTTATAACCAAGTGAAATAAAGCATTCTTGATGTGCTTCAGAGTTTAACCCTTGCATATGTTAGAAAAGGCCAAGTGGCATAGTGGGAAAAATGGAAAAATAAACCATGATGTTTCCAGGTTAGCTGTGAGCACTTCACATAAACATGCCATTTTCTTCTTCCACGACTGCACAGAATTCTTCGGCGGTATCAAACAGCAAAGGTGAAGGACAGAGGGGCCTCAGCTTCCTGGGCTCGCCCTGCGGCCCGGGGTCTTCGGCCCACCCGGACCCTATGAAATAAGGTGGGCCTCCAAGGCTGGCTCCCAACAAGAACCACCTCATAAATAAGTTACACAAAAGACAGTTTTTAAAGACTTATTTTTCATTTCAAAAAGTTTTTCTTGAGATCCAACTCTCAGGCAGTTATACTGACCTAGAATTAGAATCCAATCTTGATTTTGGTAAATAAGAACCCATTAGACTAACTAGCCTGAGTTACATGTGAATTCTAAAGATGACGATAGTAACAGTTGCTACTATTGTCTAACAAACCAAACAAATGCCAACATTGAAAAATCTATTTCTCCCAGTTTCTTGTCTTTGCTCAGAGCAGATTCCTTGCAAGGAAGTCAGCTTTTGAAAATTGATAATGATACATTAAACTTGAACAGGTGAATCTGAGCTTTCTGAACCTCAGTTTTCTCACAAAATAAAGGGAAAATGTTAAAACAATTTCTCTCAAAACTTCCTAGTTCTAGGTCTTCAATGCTAGGAAATAGTTACACGTGAGTACCAGTGCAGGCTCGGGGAAAGATAAGGCAGGGAGAAGGACGATTCTATCTTGGAACAATGTACCAACAAGACCAAATGGGTCTCGTATCCATTTGTCTTGTGTACACATTGCCTGTGAAATAAGTTCCTCAGAGAAAGACCAAACTGCTCCAGCACTTATAGCCACCATACACTGTTTGGTATTGAGTATCTCAGTGAATACTGGTGTGATTGGCTTATTGATTGCTACACTCTGAAGATAATGCTGTTCTAAAAAAATAGAACAAACTAAGCATCCTCATAGGTTTTTGCATTACCTACTTGTTTCCTACAGATAATTTCCAAAATCCAGCTTCCCTTGACACTGCAAATTTGATACAGCTTTCTCGTCCTTTGTTGATCAATGCAGTTGACCTAACAGAAAGTGTCTGCAACTTCTCCAGAGTGTCTGCACCAACTGTCAGTTCAGCATGGCTATTCCCAACTGTCTCTGGCATCTCTTTCCAGTCACTCATGGGTGGTGCCTACCGTTGCCAACATTCCAGCACAACTATGAAGTCTGGGGTTGCTGCCCAGAGTCAGATCTCCACTTCAGCTGCCTCTTATTCAGGTAGTTTTGAGTGGGATATCACAAGAAGAACCAAAAGTAATTTATCTACACTCAGTGACTTCACTATGACTGTCACTGACCAGGGCACAGCTGGTCCTTCCATGTCTGTGACAGCCTGGTATGATACAACTTCGTATGCCAAGGCCACGGTCCCTCTCTATATCCACCCATGTCTGCAAGCCTTGTTCAAGGGACACCATCCCAAATTGCACATCAGAGACATAGCCTGTCACTCCCCTATCAGGAAGGAGGCCAGATTCCTTACTATAGTCAAGGCACAGTGGGGCCTCTAGTGTCTGGAGTATTTGTCCCCTACCTACAATCCTATGGCTCTGTGTCATACCCAGGATACAGCACCTCTGCTGCTCAACCACAAATGGTGATGGTGCTAAAGGAGATCCGTCCACAAATATCCTAACATCAGCCTCCAACTCTGGAAACTACTACTCTGAACCTCCTCCGCCCAGCACAGAAACACATTTTGAAGGTGAGTACAAATAGGAAGAAGGAAGAAGAATAAGCTCAGCACACTGTAGGAGGGTAAAGCTGAATCTGACAAGTGGTGAGTTCACAGATTGGTAACGTTGGAGGTCCAGACTTCAACCACTACTCGTGCTCTGTGTTCTCTATTTTTAGACTCAATATGAGAATACCTGAATAAGTGGGAAGGGGTGATAGTATAATGGCCATCTATGCTACACGTAAGAGAACCACAAAGGTACACCAGAGAATACCATGCGTTTTGCTGCCCTAGCTGATCTGTTCCCCTGTCCCACCACACTCTCATTAACATTCTTCCCTAATGTATTGCTTTAATGCCTTTGGAAAGCACTTCAGGAGTCTTCTTGCGATAGGGACACTTTAATGTTTCTTAATTGACACCAGGATTTAAGAACAATTATTCTGAAATACATCCCAAAGCAAGCAGGGTTAGAGGCTGTCCTTACATAATGATTTCATGAGAAAGAACTCAACACTCTGTCCTAGTTCACAATCCAAAGTCATCTTATTCTCTCAGGAGAGTGGAAAGAATTGAAAAAACACTTTAAGAAAATGCTAGGCTTTACAAAAGACTTTGTCTTTCAATATTATTTTCACTTTGAGTTTGACTTATAACAACACTGTGAAGTACAAAGAAAATTAGCAAACACCATTAAATAACTAGTTTAAACTAGAACAGACACTGCCTATCTCCTAATAAAGAGTCTTGAGGTGGTCCTTCAAAAGAGTTAGTCACAAGTGCTCGACCAACATTGGAAGGTCAGTCCCTGAGTGCTGCATGGGTGTGTAGGGAGAATGTCTCACTTGCCAGGGAATGACTTGTTTCTTCATTCCTTTCTAGTAATGGAAACATCCCAGGTGATTGAGTCTTCCCTTGATTTGCACACTTCAAGTCAGACAATTGGTCCATTACAAAAGACAGAATTCCCCAAGTTCTGTAACAGCAAAGATATGGAAATAATTGAAATTAGTTCATCACCTGAGCTTGGGGACAGTTGTGTGAAAGCTCCTATCCAGGAATCAACTAGGCTAGATTACAATCTAGGAGAAAATAGCCTAAGTCTTGAGGCTCAAGCCACTCTTGAATGTGAAATTGGGTCTAGCAGCAGTTTTGCAGAGATCAGCACGCTGGTAGAGGATAATCATTTTCCATCCCTCTTCGATTCTGTAAAAGATCTTGACCTGCCCAAAAGCCAGGAACATTCACATAATAGGAATTTGAGTGAGATCAAAACCAAGCTTTCCAAGCCTCTGGGAGTCTACCAGACCTCAACAGAAAATGAAGACCCTCCACTACTCCCTTTAGAAATTCCTGATATTCACCATCTTCTGTCCAGCATTGATCCTCTTGGCCCTGAGGAACAACCTTGTTCTGAAAGTTCCAACCTATGAGAAACCAGCTTAAGTCTTGAGAATCAAGGGACACTTGAACGTGGAATTGAGTCTAGCGGCCGTTTTGCAGACATCAGCACACTGTCAGCACACTGTCTTTGATTCCTTCAAAGATCATGACCAGCCCAAAGGTTCCACAGGAATCAAAGCTGAAAATACCAGAGCCATCAAAGTGAATCAAATGGAGGAAAACCCAAGTGCCATAAAGGGTCCCTCTAATGAAGTCAGGAAGAACAAACGCAAGATTTTCGAACCTATCAATGGAGTTCCAGAGGCCAAAATCCAGCCAAAGAACCCCAAGAGCCAGTTAGAGGAGGCAGTGGTTGTTTCTACTGTTACAGCCGGTGACAGGCCTCCTGCAGATGTGGCCAAGCATTCTGACAGCACACCGCAGAAAGCTGCATCCAGCAGAATTAGTAAAACGAAGGAGCATGGACACAAAAAGACCAAAAGAACTGGAGAAAACAACACCAAGGAATCTGAAGAGAGTAAGCAGTCGGGGAACACCACCAAGGCAAAAGAGCCAAACCATCCCAAGATGAAGCGGAAAAATAATCTACCTATGTTTAGCCCAGAGGACTTTAAAAAGCCACGAACTGGTCTAGGCATGCATTTGCTGGAGTCTGTGCAGGTTTTCCATCCACTGGGAAAGACGATTGAGAAGCAAACTGGAGTCTCTTCCTCCTGGACCCGGGGAAAATCAAGCTACAGCAAAGAGGCCAAGCCATCCCTTGCTCTAAAGACACAACTGGATACCCCACAGAAGGGTAAAGGTACTGAGCAAATGCAAGGCAAAGTTCCCAAACCAAGCATCAGTGCTGAAAATCAGTGGCCATCTCCATCCCAGGACGAGCTTCCACCACCTGGGAAAGTCAAGTTGGTACCTCTGTCCTTTCCAACTCTGGACAAACCTCAAGCTCCACCTGCTCCTCGATGGCCACCGTCTCTGGCCCCATGTAGGCCTGCTGTGCCTTACTCTGCTGGGTCTGTTACCACTAACTCGGCTCAGCCTACTGCAGACAGTCTATCCTAACCAGCTCCTACCCACACATCTTCAACGGGTCCTGCCAGACCAACTCTGCCAATTTCAAGCAACGAAACCCGACTCAGCTCGACAGCTTCAGTTCAACCTCCTATCCCTCAGTCCTCTACACGAAATCCTGGCCCATACAAAATACCACCTCACACTTCCCTCTACAAGAAGCCTGTTTTCCCTGCTGAGACCAAGTTCCAGCCACCACTCAGGCCTCAAAACCATTATCTACTTGAAGACTTCAGCTGCCAACCAAGGCCTTGGTGGAAACCTACTGTTCCTGAACCAGTGATTTCAACAGCTATCACAGAAGAGCAGAGGCCAGAATGTGAGGCCATGAAAAGGCAGGCTCAACAAGAATGTAAAAACGCTGTCACATATACCTCTTGGGGGAAAGTGCAGTTTTTTGTTCAGAGGGAAAATGATATAGAAATTTCTCAGTACTATGGCTACAGAATGTGGATGTTGGGAGGATTGCTGGTGTCCTTTTTACTACCAACTAGTTTTCTACGTATACATAGATACAATTTCTCAACTTAAGTATATTTTAAAACTTAATGATACTAAGACAATGTAAAAGAACTGTTCAATGTGTGACTAATAAAGATTTTCTTGAGTTTTGATATTCTGTTATCTGTGGGTTTTTTTTGATAAATGTGGTGATCAAAGGTGCTCGCTCGTGCCTGTAATTCCAGAACTTTTGGAGACAGAGGTGACAGGACTGCTTGAGTATAGGGGTTCAAGAGCAGCCTGGTAAACTAGGTGAGATCTCCTCTCTACAGTAACTTTAAAAAATTAGTTAGGCATAGTGGCATGCACCTGTAGCTCCAGCTACTTGGAAGTCTGAGGCAGAAATATTGCGTATGCCCAGCGGTTTGAGACTGTGGTGACTGTCAGTGTGCCACTGCATTCTAGCCTTCCCAAAAAGTGACACTCCAACTCAAAAAAAAAAAGAAAAGAAAATAAGAAAAAAGAAAGAAAGAGAGCAAGAACAAAAGAAAGAAAGAAAGAAAGAAAGAAAGAAAGAAAGAAAGAAAGAAAAAAAAATTGAAAGTTGATTTGGAAAATAGGGGAAAGGGGATATGAATTGAGGAAAAAGCAGAAAGAAATAACTGGGTCCAGGGCTAGAATGGCCAAAAAGAGTGAGATGTTATGGGCTTATGAAAGGAATCAGGAATGGAGATAATGGGAGTTCTTTGACACAGAGTCTGAGGTTAGCACAGAAAGCAAACCATTTGGACAAAGTTGGAGATGGCAGAACCTGTGTCTGGATAGAGCATAAGAAATGTAAAACATCTCATGGAGGATGATCTCACCTCATGACCTACCAGGTACACATTATAGAAAATAAGGTTTAGGACACATCTACAATAGGTTTGGGCTACATTAACCATATATTATAGCCAAAACGATGACTACCAAGTATAGGGGAATGTACCACAGGAGTAGTAAGTGCCCCCAGTAATTCTAGGGCAGCCGATAACCTGGTGGCTCAATAGTTAAATCACCATGGTTTGAAGCCTACACAGAACTGGGGCTGGGATATCAACCACCATTTACTCAACCATGATGACAAGACCAGCAAGAAGTACTATTTAGGGTCACATTTACAACACACAAAGCCAGTATCACTGTGACACTGTACTGGTGAGGCTCACCAATGAGCTGGGGTCACACCACATGCAAAGGGGCAAGGCCCCCAAGTGAAGCTTTAGCGGATCCCCAAAGTCCTTTGTGTTTTTAAGTGCCTGTAGCGGCCCACCTGGCTTTCAGAGCACAGCGTTTGCAGGTTACCAGCACATAAGTTCCAACTTCTGGAAGGGCCTAAATGCTAAGCTGAGGGGCCCCCACCATGTCTCCCTCCATGAAACCAGCTTGTGGAACCTTCTTGCCATCAACTGAAGCGCATAAGAAAACTCGGTTTGGAGTGTACCTTTCCATGGGATGAGAGAGGTGATCATATGTGCACTTTGTGTCACCCCCAAAGCCACAGGATGCTGGAGCCCAAGAGCCCTGAGGTAAACTTGGGTGACCTCGAGTCATAGTGCAAGGTAGAGAGGGGTGGGTGCAGTGGTGGGAGGGCAGGAAAGGAATCAAGGGGCTGAAAAAGAGAATGAAGCAGTGCATCACCAACATGGAAGATCAGTGATTACTTTTTAAAAATTTTTGAGATTCAATTTGCATAACAAAATTATACAATTCAGTGGCATCTGGTACATTCATGAGTTGGTACAACTACCAGATCGGTTACATTTTTCATCCCCAAAAGAATACCCTGTACCCATCAATAGTCAGTCAATCCCTGTTCCATCTTCCCACTGGCCCCAAGCACCCACCAGTTCCTGTGGATTTGCCTTTTCTGTCCATTCAAATAAATGTAATCAAATGTGACCTTTGGTATCTGGTTTTTTCCCCTGAGCATAACAGCTTAAAAGTGTGTCTATGCTCCAGTGAGTGTCAGTATTTCATTCCTTTTCCTTACTGTATAGTATTCTATTGTATTACTATACCCCCTTTGCTTATCCATTCACCAGTTGCTGGACATTTAGGTTGTTTCCCCTACTAAGTTACATTGATTGAGAATTTATTCTCTGCCAGTTATCACCTGGCTAAATTCATCCTATTTTAGATAAGAAGTAGAGTATAGTAAGAATTTGCTGAAGATTTAGAGCTAGAAAGTAGGAGAGCTAGTATTTGAACTCAGACATTTAGACCTCAGAAACAACAGATTCACCATAGAACATTAGAAAGATACAAAAGGGGAACTTCACCTATTTCCCAGTGTTTCAAATACATCCACATCCCCTCTCCCTTAGAGACACCTACTTTTGCTACTTTGAAAATTAGTCCAGTGAAATTATTTCTAATCCAACTTGACTGTATCATGAGTGATTGAATAATCTGTCCTACTGATTTGGGATATCTGTTTATGGTATACTAATTCCCATATGTATTTGCATTACTGGATTAATAATTAGCCTGGTGTTTTCTCTTTTATACTCACCATTTCTGTAGAATACTTTTTATCTCCTTTTGATTTTTAAAATGTTTTACTTGTTTTTAAGACATTACACATTATGTTCATTCATTTTTCTTTTCCTTATCAGTTTATTTATTATTTATTGATGTATTGTTTTTGAGTTGGGGTTTCACACACTTGCCAAGGCTGGAAAGCAATGGCACGATAAGGGCTATCCAAAGCCTCAAACTCATGCATTGAATCAATCCTCCTGCCTCCAGACTCCCTAGTACCTGAGACTACAGGTATGCATCACCACACCAGGCATTTGTGTGTGTGTGTGTGCGTGATGAGGTCTGGCTGTGTTTTCCAGGTTAGTCTCAAACTCCTGGGTTCAAGCTATCCTCTCTCCTGAACTTCCCAAAGTGCTGAGATGACTGGCATTAGCTGTCTTGTCTAGCCTGTTTAACAAAGTATCAAAAACATGGTGGCTTGCTTTCAAGATTTCCTGATTCTGCTCCCTTTCCTGACTTTTATTCTTTGTGTTTGTTGTTCCTCCTGACAGTTTCTCCTCTGTGATAAGCTGCATCCCAGAAAGGAACTCTGGCCTCTCAGGTTCAAGAGTGTGGAGGGTCAAGGCTGCTTCCGCCCTTCAGATTCTACTACTGGCCCTTGTAATTACTCACTTTGGGACTGGGGACACCCCTCAACATTTCAGTTGCTCTTCTCAATCTGGCTCACTTTACTTTCCAGTGAACACTGGCTGGCCCCTTAAAGACTTCCTTGTGCTGATGGTCATACCTGGCATGTCTGGTGCCTGTTGGTTTGCCCCATCCTCCGTGTTGAGGTTCAGAGGAAGAACTTTGTCCTCTAGTTTGGGGATAAATGCTTTGCAGGTTTTGGTTTTGTTTGACCTATTTCCATGAGAGGATTTCAAGAGATTCTGAAACTTCTGCTACACCTCCATCTTTCCCAAGCCCACCTCAATCTTTGATGTAATTATTTGCAATGGAGAGTCCCTGTTGCTTACAGTGTCCTGAAGCAGAGCACCATTTGCCCCAAACTAGTTAAGACTCTGAGGCAAACAAGTCTTTTGGAGTCCCACTGTCTACCATGGGACATCAAGTCTGTTCTTGCTCCATCCATATCTTGAGTGAAAGTTAAAATAGCCTAGAGAACTTGTGGTTTGGGAGGCATTTGGCCTCTATCAGAAGTGGAAGTACCCTGCTGGGCCAAAAATCAAGCATAACGAGATTTCAAAAGATCCCATGCTCATGGATTGGAAGAATCAACATTGTGAAGATGTCCATTTTACCCAAGGCAATCTACAGATTTAATGCAATACCCATCAAATTACCAGCAACATTCCTCTCAGAGCTAGAAAAAACAACACAGGAATTCATATGGAAACACAAACGACCAAGAATAGCCAGAACAATCCTCAGAAAAACAACAACAACAACAAAAAAACATAAAGCAGTCTGGTATCACATTACCAGACTTCAAACTTTACTATAAGGCTACACTAATCAAAACAGCTTGGTATTGGTACAGGAACAGGCATATAGGCCAATGGAATAGAAATGAGATTCCAGAAGCAAAACCTCAATTTCTCAACCAACTCATCTTTGACAAAGCTCCCATGACCTACCCCTGGGGAGAGGAGAACCTATTCAGTAAATGGTGCTGGGAAAACTGGTGATCACTCAAACATGACCCTTTCTATCCCCATACACAAAAATTAACTCTAAATGGATAAGGAACCAAAATGTAAAACCTCAAACCATAAGAACCTTACAAAATGCAGGACACAATCTTATGGAAATTGGAACTGGCATCCAATTCCTGAAGAAAACCCAAAACGCACGGGCCATAAGAGATAAGATAGACAAGTGGGACCTCATTGAACTGACAAGCTTCTGCAAAGCCAAAGAAGCCATCAAGAGAGCAGGAAGACAGCACACACACTGGGAAAAAATATTTGCCAACTCCATGTCTGACAAAGGCCTAACATCTTGGATCTACAAGGAACTCAAACATGCTGAAAAGAAAAAGATACCCTCACTTTAAAGACTTTTCTTTATAAGCATGCAGATGAACTCATTTCAAACTAGTCATCATTCTTGGCAACAGAGGATACCAGTCTTCAAAAGACCACTGGTGGAGCTCCAAACCACAGATTCATTTTCATGTTACCAGTTTTATGGTAGACTTCCTCTCAAGGAACATCTTCTTCAACAGATAATTCCGACTCCAGCTGAAAAGAAACATCATTGCTGTGCATTCACTATATACAAACTTAAACAGCTCCAAAACCTTTGCTCCATTTCCCTTTATCTGAATGAGCTCACCTCACACTGTTTTCTTCCTAAGAATTTACTTTCCAAATTGTATTTCTCATTTTAATTCCCCAATTGGTTCACAGCAAAATTTTAACAATAGGAACATTTTTTTTGTTTACTACAAAGATTATTTCTGCTTTCAGGGCATCCCCATCCCTAGTATTACTCCACACAGGCTATTTGGTTTTCTTGAGTTGGAGCTCAACTAGGCTGTCCTTGAGAATCGTGCTCATCTTTTTTTGTGAGTTGGAGTCTCATTCCGTTGCCCACACTGGAATTCTGGAGCGCAGTGACACACTCACAGTCACTCAGAATCAACCTGCTGGGCTTCGGCAATCCTCAGCCTCCCAAGTAGCCGGAACTAGAAAGAGATTTCAGCACTTGAAGAGCACTTCTGCAGCTGAGGAAGAGCCCTAGTCCTGAAGAATTATCCCTGCACATGAAAAAAAAAATCCCACCATGTGAGGGAGCATCCCTGAATCTGAGGGAGAACACTCACCTAATAAAGAGTCGCTGCACCTGAGGGAGAGCCTCTGAACCTGAGCAAGAACCAAGCAATTGATGTAGACCCCTTTCATCTAAGGACAGCTTCTGCACATGAGGGAGTTTCACTGCTCATAAGGGAGAGAGCCAGCTCCCGAGGAGAAGATCTTGTGCCTGAAAAAGAGTTCCTGCACCGTAGATGGGTCTCCGGCATCTTAAGGCGAGGCCCGTCATCAGGAATAAGCCATACGGCTGATTAGAAAGTCCAGCATGTCATGAAGGGCCCCTGCACCTAAGAACCCTATACCTGTAGACGAACTCCGGGAGAAGCCCTGCCCTGAAGTAGATCACAGCATCTAGGGAAGAGCACTGCACCTGAGGAAGAGTCCTGAACCCGAATAAAGAGGCTGAACCTGAGGGAGATACCTGCAGCAGTACAATAGCCTCCACTCCTGAGAGAGACTCCAGCACCTGATGAAGAGTCCCTGCAACTGGAGAAGGTCCCTACACCTAAAGAAGTGCCCCTGCACATGAAGGAGAGTCACACCACAAGAGGGAGTCACCATGATTCTGAGAGAGAACACTAACCTAATAAAGAGTCCCTGCACATGAGGCAGATCCTTGCACCCAAGGTAGAACCCTGCAACCTGAGGAAGAGCCCAGCACCTGACGAAGAGACCCTGCACCTGATGCACAGTTCCTGCACCTGAAGGAAAGCCACATCCATAAGGGAGAGACTCAGCTTCTGAAAGAATTTCCTGAACCTGCAGAAGACCCCTGCACCTGAAAAAAGCCCCTGCACCTGATGAAGAACTCTTGTACATGTGAAAGAGCTCATGTACAACAGCAAGTGCATAAACTTGAGAAAGAGCTTCTGCACCTGGAAGAGTGTCCCCACAATGGATTTAGGGTTCATGCACCTTCAGTAGAGGCCCCTCATCTGGAAGATGAACTGCATCTAGGTAAAAAGCCCAGCATGCACGGAAGAGCTCCTGTTTCATCAGTTACATTCTCCTTCAATTAATACTACAACTTTAGTATTTTAAAATTAGTGATGTTCAAAAAGTCTTACTTTAATGTTTGGCACTTTCCATTTAAACAGGTAAAGAAAGAAAATTGTGGGCAAGAATAGAGAGCACTGGGTTATAAGGTGGTCTATATTACTGGTTAAGGAATTTTGGGACAGTTTCATTAAGCACCGGTCAACAGGCACTGACATAGGGGAGAAAATAAAAAATGAGGGAAATAACAGAGAATGAGACACCGAAATTTTTAAAGAAAAAAGAGGTCATTTGGGATAGAATGTTGAAGAGAACCAAAAATTTTTAAGTAGAAACAGCAATGAGTGGAAACCTAATCAGAGGAAGAAAAATGACAGAGGAGTTGGTACTGGTTTTTGCAGATGCTTAGATTAATGGACTGTGAAGAAAACTAAGACCAGAATAGATTAACATTTAAACATAAAAAATTAGGAGATGCATTCTATCAGAAAAGTTATGTTCAACTATTGGCCCTTTCCTATTGCCTCTCTGAACACAGAAGACAGTTGACAGTTGATATTATTATTATTATTATTATTATTAAAAACAGGATTTATTGAGAGGACAGAAAAGCTCCCACAGTGGGACGGGACCTAGGGGGTTGCCCGGTTATTATTTTTTAAAAATATGGAACACTTCATGAATTTGCATATCATCCTTACCCAGGGGCCATTCTAATCTTCTCTATGGTTGTTCCAACTTTAGAATTTGCCCTGCCAAAGTGAGCATGACACTGGACCATATTGAATATAAATCTATTAGAAATATGTTTTGGAGCCAGGCTCGGTAGCTCAGCCTGTAATCCCGCGGCTTTGGGAGGCTGAGGTGAGTGGATTGCCCGAGCCCGTGGGTTCGAGACCCGCCTGGGCAGGTGAGACCTCATCTCTACAATAAATCAAAAAATTAGCCGGGCGTGGGAGTGCGCGCCTGTAGTTCCAGCTACTTGGAATGCTGAGGCGGAAGGATCGCCGGAGCCCAGCAGGTCGAGGCTGCGGTGGCCGGGAGCGGCCACTGCACTCCGGTCTGGGCGACAGAGTGAGACTCCAACTCAAAAAAAAGAAAAAAAAGAAAAAAAAGAAATATGTTTTGGAAATGATGCTTTCTCTAAACCACAAACTAATAAAGATGGTTATGGACAAGGCTATGCAAAATAAATTTGAAATGTTTTATTTCTTCCAATTTTTAAACTATGTAAAGTTTCCCCTATTACCAATTATTAAATCTTTTAGATAAACTATTAACTCTCATCAGAAGAACAAAATTCCTTTTATGGAAAGTAGATTTAAAGTAATGGTTGATTTTCATCTTTTTAAAAAATGTAACATCAATTTTATTTTTTGAACTATTTTAATGTGGTTTTCCTTTTTTGAGCAACCATTTAACTTAGGTGATAGAGGATAATTAGGACTGTTAACAGCAGAAATATAACAATTTTTAGCTTCTGACTGTCAAGTGGCTTTGCCCAGAGAGAAGAGGATTTTCTAAATTTGTGGTATTTTTGAGTCAGAGTTTCACTCTGTCGCCCAAGCTGGAGTGCAGTAGTACTATCATGGGTCACCGCAGCTTTGACCTCCTTGGGCTCAGGGGATCCTTCCACCTCAGCCTCCCAGTAGCTGGGACTACAGGTATGCATCACCATGCCTAACTAATTTATTTTTTATTTTTCTGTAGAGATGAGGTTTCTCTATGTTTCCCCGACCGACTGGTCTTGAACTTCTGGGCTCAAGCAATCTTCTTGCCTTGACCTCCCAAAGTACGAGGATTACAGGCCCTAAGATTTCTTAAATTATTTGAGCTCTCACTTACATAATTACTACCTTGATCACAGAATTTCACCACAAGCATAAAGTAGACAGAGCTCAATAAGCAAAGCCTTGACACACAGGAAGAAGTGAACATCCATCCTTTTTTTTTTTTTCTAGTGGAATTTGGAGAAAAAGGATAGAATGAAGCCAAATACCAGTGTTTTTACTTTCCTCCTCTTAGGGTAGAGGGCAATAAAAGCACCTAGAAAAGGTATGAGGGAAACTGAGGACCAGAACTCATGGACTGCTTTTCTGGGTCTAGGGAAAGTCCCATCCATACTTGTGCAATGTGATGTCCAGCAATGGATGAGAACTTCTGCATTAGCAGAAGGAGGTGGTTGGATAGATGCTTTCCCACACTGGTGTGTGCCACGCAGGGACAACAGATCTTCCCATGTACCTTCCTGTGGATGACACAAGGACAATGAGTAGATTGACAGACCAATGAATATGAATGTCTGCTGTTGAAACAAAGAGGCTGCAGTGGCCCAGCTTGCTTCATTCCAGGTAGTAGGATGTGGATAGGTGATTCCAAGGTCTTGGTAGCCAGAATCCTCCCAAGAATGTAGGCAATGGCTTATCAGTGTCTTTTAAGACTCGTGTTTTTATTTTTTTCTGTAGTTGTATAGCTATTTTAGTGAGATGTGTGAGCCCACTTCAGAGAGTAGTAGCCTTATTATTAGCACAGGAAAAAAAAGAGTGATACTAAGATGGCTTTAGCCACCCCTGCCCCACCACCAATAATCTCTTGTCACTCCTTATTCTTTGAGATGAACAGCTGACTTTCTCAAACTTATGTAAAGTGCTATGTAAACCCAATGTTAGGCTTCCTTCCAACACTATTGCTGCCTCCAAGTCCTTCATACATATAAATTTTATAATCATCAGTAGCTAACCAGATACCATTTTGAACTCTAAACCCTTAAAATGGGCAGCACTTGAGCTTTGAAGGTTTTTTTTCCTGCAGTAGGGAATAACTAGCTTTCATTCTTTTGTTGGTGACTTTTCTTTTTTTTTTAAATATTTTTTATTATGGTTTTGTGGGGTACAGTTAAGTGTTAGGTATACAATTATGTTTCATTCAGGCACCCTGTTGATAAGAGGTGTTTCCCCGTCCCCAGACAGATATTTGCTACTGTTAATCCCATCTCCCTCCCCCCCGCATAGTTTCCCAGTACCATCAGCCATTTTCTTATAGTATTACATTGGATGTTTATGAGTGAGAACATGTGATACTCAGATCTTTGTTTCTGTGAGAGGTCACTCAGTATTATAGACTCTAGTTCCATCCAGGTTCCTGCAAAATTCATGATTTTGTTCTTTTTTATGGCTGCGTAGTATTCCCTCATGTATATGTACCACATTTTTTAATCCAGTCCTCTTTTGATGGGCAGCATGGCTGTTTCCATGTTCTTGCTATTGTGAACAATGCTGCGATAAACATATGTGTGCAGGTATCTTTTTTATACAGTGATTTGAGTTCTTCAGGGTATATTCCCAGTAGGGGGATTGCGGGGTCATATGGAAGGTCAATTTTTAGAGCTTTTAGGAATCGCCACACTGCTTTCCACAGAGGTTGCACTAGTTTACACTCCCACCAACAGTGTAGAAGTGTTCCCTTTTCACCACACCCTCTCCAGCAGTTGTTATTTTTTGAGTTGTTGAAAATGGCCATACTGACTGGAGTTAGGTAGTATTTCAGTGTGGTTTTGATTTGCATCTCCCTAATGATTAGTGAGGTTGAGCATTTCTTCATGTGTTTGTTGGCTGCTTGGATGTCTTCTTTTGTGAAGTGTCTGTTCATATCTTTTGCCCATGTTATAATGGGGTTGTTTGTTTTTTTCTTTTCAGCACGTTTGAGTTCCTTGTAGATCCAGGATGTTAAGCCTTTGTCAGACCTGGAGTTGGAAAATACTTTTTCCCAACCTGTAGGCTGTCTCCCTGCTCCCTTGATGGTTTCTTTGGCTTTGCAGAAGCTTGTCAGTTTAATAAGGTCCCACTTGTCTATCTTCTCTCTTATGATCTGTGGGTTTTGGGTTTTGTTCGGGAATTGGATGCCAGTTCCGATTTCCATGAGGGTATTTCCTTCCTTTTCTAAGGTTCTTATGGTTTGAGGTTTACATTTAGTTCTCTGATCCATTTGGAGTTAACCTTTGTGCATGGGGATATAGGGTTCCTGTTTCAATCTTCTGCATGTGGTCAGCCAGTTTTCCCAGCACCATTTGCTGAATAGGTTCTCCTCTCCCCAGTGGTAGGTGGTGGGGGCTTTGTCGAAGATGAGTTGGTTGAGAAATTGAGGTTTTGCTTCTGGAATCTCAATTCTATTCCATTGATCTATATGCCTGTTCCTGTACCAATACCAAACTGTTTTGATGATTGTAGCTTTATAGTAAAGTTTGAAGTCTGGTAATGTGATACCACCTGCTTTGTTTTTTTTGCTGAGGATTGTTCTGGCTATTCTTGGACGTTTGTGTTTCCATATGAATTCCTGTGTTGTTTTTTCTAGGTCTGAGAAGAATGTTGCTTGTAATTTAATGGGTATTGCATTGAATTTGTAGATTGCCTTAGGTAAGATGGACATCTTCACAATGTTGATTCTTCTAATCCATGAGCATGGGATATTTCTCCACTTGTTTGTGGCATCTTTGATTTCTTTGAGCAGCGTTTTGTAATTTTCACTGTAAAGGTCTTTCACATCTCTGGTTAGGAAGATACCAAGGTATTTCATTTTTTTGTGGCTATTGTGAATGGAATTGTGTTTATTATTTGGGTTTCTGTTTGTTTATTATTGCTGTAGAGAAATGCGATTGTCTTTTGTACATTTATTTTATATCCTGAGACTTTGCCAAAGGCCTTTATCAGTGTAAGGAGGCTTTTGACAGATTCTCTTGGGTTTTCAAGGTACACAATCATATCATCTGCAAAGAGAGACAACTTGACTTCCTCTTTTCCTATTTGGATACCCCGATTTTCTCCTCTTCTCTGATTGCTTTAGCCAGGGCTTCCAATACTATGTTGAACAGGATGGGTGAGAGTGGGCATCCTTGTTTACTTCCAGTTTTCAGGGGAATTGGTTCCAATTTTTGTCCATTTAGGAGTTTGCTGGCTGTGGGTTTCTCATAGATGGCTTTTACTACTTTGAGGTATGTTCCCCGTATGCCTAGATGTTCGAGGGTTTTTATCAAGAAGGGGTGCTGGATTTTATCAAAAGATTTTTCTGCATCTAATGATATGATCATGTGGTTTTTGTTTTGACATCTGTTGATGTATTTAATTGTATTTATGGTTTTACGAATGTTGAACCAGCCTTGCATCCCAGGAATGAAGCCTACTTAGTCATGGTGGATGATATTTGAGATATATTGTTGAATACGGTTTGCTAGGTTCTTGTTGAGAATTTTAGCATCTATGTTCATCAAAGATATTGGCCTGTAGTTCTCTTTCTTTGTTGGATCTTTACCTGGCTGGGTATCAATGTGATGTTGGCTTCATAAAATGATTTGGGGAGAGTTCCATCTTTTTCAATCACCTGGAATTCCTTCAGTAGGATTGGTATCAGCTCCTCCTTAAATATCTTGTAGAATTCTGCTGGAAAGCCATCTGGGCCAGGGCTTTTTTTTTTTGTAGGAAGTTTTCTTATTATGTAGTTGATTTCCTTGATTGTTATTAGTCTATTTAAGGTCTCAATTTCTTCTTGTTCAAACCTAGGTAGGTTGTGTGATGTCAGGAAGTTTTCCATTTCCTTAAGGTTTTCAAGTTTGTTTTCATACAAGTGTCTGTAATAGTCTCTAATGATCTTTTGTATTTCTTCAGGGTCAGATGTGACTTCATCTTTTGTGTTTCTGATTGTGCTTATTTGGTTTTTTTCTCATTTTTTCTTGGTCAGCCTAGCTAGGGGACCATTGATCTTGTTTATCCTTTCGAAGGACCTGCTTTTTGTTTCATTGATTTTTTTGTATTATCTTTTTGTCTTCTATGTCATGGATTTGGGCTTTTATTTTGGTGATCTGGATTCTTCTGCTGAAATTAGGGTTTTTGTGGTCTTGCTTTTCCAGCTTCTTTAGGTGGCTTGTTAGGTTGTGAATTTGTGTTCCTTCCATTTTCTTCATGTGTGTTTGTAGGGATATAAATTCCCCTCTTACTACAGCTTTCAAGGCGTCCCAGAGATTTTGGTAAGATGTTTCTTCTTTTTCATTTGTTTCCAGGTATCTTTTGATCTCTGTTTTGATTTCATCATTGACCCAGGAGTTGTTCAGCATCATGCTGTTTAGTGTCCATGTCTTTGTGGGTTTTGGGGGGACTTTGTTGGTGTCAATGATTATTTTTATTCCACTGTGGTCCGAGAAGGTGCATGGTAGAATTTCCATCCTTTTAAATTTCCTTATTCTTGAGTTATGGCCGAGTATGTGCTCAATCTTAGAATATGTTCCATGTGGTGATGAGTGGAATGTGTATTCTGTGGTCTTTGGATAGAGTGTTCTGTAGGTATCAATTACGTCTATTTGGTCCAAAGTCACATTGAGGTTCCGGATCTCCTTGCTGATTTTTTGTCCTGATGATCTGTCTAGGTTTGTGAGTGGGGTATTAAAGTCCCCAGTTATGATGGTGTTAGAGTCAATATCTTTCTTTAGTTTTCCTAGAAGTTGCTTTATGAAAGTTGGCGCACCTATGTTGGGTGCATATATGTTTAGGATAGATATTTCTTTTTTATAGATTGAGCCTTTTATCATTATGTAGTGGCCTTCTGTACCTTTTTTATTTTTAATAGCTTGAAGGGTATTTTGTCTGAAATTAAGATCGCTACTCCTCCTTTCTTTTGTATTCCGTTCGCCTGAAAGTTTGTTTCCCATCCTCTTACTTTGAGTCTGTGGGTGTCCTTTCTAGTGAGGTGAGTCTCTTGAAGGCAATAGATTGTTGCCTGATGATATTTTATCCATTTTGCCATTCTATGTCTTTTCAGTGGTGCATTTAGTCCATTCATATTTAGGCTAATAATTTAAATGCAAGAGTTGATTTCTGTCATAAGGTTCTTAAAGAGTTGTTTCTGTTTGTTTGTTGTCTTTCTTTGGGTTTTGGAGTTGGTTCATGTGTGTTTTTAATCTTTTGCCTGTACTCTTGTGAAGAATGTTGTTGTTCTTTTTTCTTTTTCTTCTGTGTTCAGTACTTTCTTAAGTGTTTCTTGTAGAGGCAGTCTGGTGGCAGTGTAGGTTCTTAGGGATTGGATATCTGGAAATGATTTCAATTCTCCCTCACTAATGAAGCTTAGTTTGGCTGGGTAGGTTATTCTTGGTTGAAATTGTTTCTCTTTTAGAACTTTGAAGATAGAGCTCCAGGCTCTCCTAACCGAAGGGTTTCTGTGGATAAAACTGCTGCTATTCTAATTTGTTTTCCCTGGTAGGTAGTCTGGCCTTTTTCTCTTCCTACTTTTAGGATTTTTTCTTTTATAGCTACTTTGTTTAGGTGAATTAATATGTGTCTGGGATTTGGCCTTCTCATTTGTTGTCTTGCAGGGGTACTCTGAATCTCTTGTGTTTGAAGTTTTTCATCCTTGATGAGATGAGGGAAGTTTTCTTGAATGATTTCATGAAATGTTTGTTCTAGTGTGGCTTCTGTTTCTCTCTCTGCCTCAGGAAGCCCAATTACCCTTAGGTTTGGTCTCTTGAAGTGATCATTCTTCTCTTGCAGGTTTTGTTCTGTCTTTTTGAGCTTCTTTCCTATGCTTTTGACAGTTTGGGTTATTTCTGTGTTTTGGTCTTCGAGCTCTGAGATTCTTTCTTCTGCTTGGCTGATTCTGCTTTCCATGCTTATTAATCTGTTATTCATTTCCATCACAGTATTCTTTACTGCTGTCATTTCTGACATCAGCTCCTTCCTATTTTACTCTTGTCTCTCCTCAATTTTTTAAATTCTCTCCATTAATGTCTTGATGTCTGGGTTTGTTGCATGTAACCAGTCATTCTGGGGGCTCTTCATTGTTTGTGTTCCAGAATCTGTTTTCTCAGTGTCTGATCTCCCAGGGGTCTGTGTGAGGCTTATATTCTTCTTTTGGTTTTTCTTCATTTGTGCGGTTTTTCCCTCTCCCTACTTTTTCCTTCCCTCCACATCACCGTCTTTTTTAATTCTGTTATTCAGGGGTAAAGGGTTTGGTTTTACTTCTGTTTGTTCAATCTCCTATTCTTTATGTATGCCCTCTTACTTTGTTCAATTCTGGAGTTGCACTGTAGGTTGGGGGTGGTCCTTTTTGCAGTTTTGAGATTTACTTAAGGGGGTGCTGTGATTCAAAATCTATCTGCAGGTCCTGGTATTTGCTGAGAGGTGTGTGAATAATCTAGAACCCACTTCCCACTTCCTTGGATTCTGTCCATGCAGTGGAGCTATAGGTTTACTCCCTGAAATAAAATGTGGTTAGCAGAGGGGAGAGAATGGAGCAGACAGTGGGTTGAAGAGGGGGGTGGAGAGATAGAGGAGTAAGGGGGGAAACAAACGAGTGTGCCAACAAATATAGAGAGAGGCCTATACTGATACAGACAAAAACAATAGACCATAGCTTCAGACGAACCAACTCTCATACAAAAAAAAAATATAGTGATGCTAACATACAAGCTAACCAACCACCTTATTAGTGTGCTGTTCCTCTATACAAAGATATGGTTTACAGAGAGAAGAAAAGAGAAGAAAAGGAAGGGGAAAAAAGAAAAAAGGGAACAATACAGCAGGAATAGAATTAAGTCAATAAACTAACAAAATCAATGAAGCACACTCTGAGACATTTCGTTTAAGTCCAATGTCCTTTCAGTTCTGATTTCTATTTTTCTTTTCAAGCTGGTAAATTAGTTTGCAGTTAGGGTCAGTTGCCCCTGGTCTGCTGGTAAGGACAGTCAGATCACCCTCCGTTCACCACTCTGGCCTATGTCTTTTTCAAGCTTGTTTCTCCGGTTTCGGCGTTATTACCTTGAGTCGCCAGCAGGTGGTGCTATCGCAGCTGCTCACCTCAGATGGGGTGGGGCTGGACAGGAATGGCAGAGGCTGAAGATGGCTGCCTGCCTCAGGGCAGATGGCAGGAGACTTACCGCGGGCAGGATGTCTCGGTCGCAGGAGATGTGGCAACAATCCCAGCAGATCTTCCCTGAAGGGGCTTGAAGGACTGAAGTGGATCGCCTCCGGTCTGGGTGGTGCGATGTGCTATGGCCACCACGGAGGCCACGGCGGTGGCGGTTGCGGCGGCGGCGGGGGGAGTGCGGCGGTGGCGCCGTTTGCACTGCATTGACTGTCGTCTGCTGCGATGCCCCAGCGGTGGCAATGGCCGAGCTCCGTATGAAGAACAGACTGCGATATTGGGGTCTGCAGCTCCCGGGGTGAGAGTCAGAGACCCACTGCAGTTCTCCTTTGCAGAGGGCTTCACCAACCAGGTTGCCTCGTCACCATCTTGCCGCTCCTCTGTGTTGGTGACTTTTCAATCCTAGCTCTTCTATGGTAGATTTGCTTCAGCTCCTTTGAAATTCCATCTTCCTCTCTTCACAGTCCTTCAGTGGTGTATTCTGGTGCATGAGATGAAGCCAAGTCGATTTTCATCTTTACAATAATTTTATTCCTAAACCAGAGTACATTCCGATGAACCAATAACTGTTTTTAGACCGAGAATAAAAATAAACACCTACCTAAGAATAAAGAGTCACATCTCTAATTCCACTTGTATCCAAAATTTGGGTTGTTTAATATATTCCAGCAATAATTTTTTTTTCTACGCTGTGGGAATGATATGTTCCTCAATGTTAAGGATGATTCTATCTAGGTTTTGATGATAAATATAAGAAAATTTCAAGATGCCTTTTAAATACTCTTTTCTTCTTATAAGGCTATGTTTTCTTAAATATCCATTCTTACTATGATTAATATCTGTCACTTGCTGGGCAATATTCAGAGATTAAGGGAGAGTGGACCTCCTTTACACCTACAGTCTTGCCCTCTACTTTCTGCCCATTTTCTTTTCTTTCTGCAGTACCAGGTGCCAGTTTTTATTGAAACATTTGTCTACATATATTATGGCTATCTGTACATTCATAATGACTATATTTTGCTGCTTGCTACATATTTTTTACTCACATATCTTGCTGTCTATTTGTACTGGTTAGGAATTCATTCCAAATCACCTTCTGTTGGTGTGTTGTTTCTTGGTTCATACATTCATGAAAATAGATAGTAGTTAATTTTAGAATACTGACTATACAAATAACAGAACTACATTTATTAGTAATATACTATACTTTGATGCTTGTTACATACCTTGATTTTCATTAACATCCACATATTCTTTATTGCTCTGTGATATTATATACATTTTTCATAATTTTTCTCTTTTGTCTGTCCGAAGTTTTGTCTTCCCTTATATAAATCTTATGAAATATCACTTTTAATCATCTATGAATGACCACTGTTATTATTTAAGAACCACTTCATAAATAAGCTACCCAAAAGAGAGCTTTTAAAGAGTTATTTTTTTATTTCAAAAAGTTTTTCTTGAGATCCAACTCTCAGGCAGTTATACTGACCAAGAAATAGAATCCAGTCTTGATATTGGTAAATAAGAACCCATTAGACTAACTAGCCTGAGTTACATGTGAATTCTAAAGATGATGATAGTAACAGCTGCTACTATTGTCTAACAAACCAAACAAATGCCAATATTGAAAAATCTATTTCTCCCAGTGTATTGACTTTGCTCAGAGCAGATTCCTGGCAAGAAAGTCAGCTTTTGAAAATTGATAATGATACTCACATTAAACTTGAACAGGTCAATCTGACCTTTCTGAACCTCCGTTTTCTCACATAATAAAAGGAAAATGTTAAAACAATTGCTCTCAAAACCTCCTAGTGCTAAGTCTTCAATGCTAGGAAATAGTTACAAGTGAGTACTAGTGCAGGCTCAGGGGAAAGATAAGGCAGGGAGAAGGCTGATTCTAACTAGGAACAATGCATCAAAAAGACCACATGGGTCTTGGATACATTGGCCTTGTATACACATTGCCTGCGAAATCAGTTCCTCAGAGAAAGACCAAACTGCTCCAGCACTTATAGCCACCATACACTGTTTGCTATTGAGTATCTCAGTGAATATTGGTGTAATCGGCTTATGGATTGCTACACTCCTAAGATAATGCTGTTCTAAAATGTAGGACAAACTAAGCATCCTCATAGGTTTTTGCATTACCTTCTTGTTCCCTACAGATAATTTCCAAAATCCAGCTTCCCTTGAAACTGCAAATTCAATAGAGCTTTTTTTGTCCTGTTGTGAGCAATGCAGTTTCCCTAACAGGAAGTGTCTGCAACTTCTCCAGAGTGTCTGCTCCAGCTGTCAGTTCAGCATGGCTATTGCCAACCATCTCTGGCACCTCTTTCCAGCCACTCATGGATGGTGCCTTCTTTACTAACATTCCAGCACAACTATGCAGTCTGGGGTTGCTGCCCAGAGTCAGATCTCCACTTCAGTTGCCTCTTATTCAGGTAGTTATGAGTAGGATATTACAAGAACTGAAAATAATTTATCTTCACTCAGTGACTTCACTGTGACTGTCACTGACCAGGGCACAGCTGGTCCTTCCATGTCTATGACAGCCCGGTATGATACAACTTACTATGTCAATGCCATGGTCCCTCTGTATTCACCCATGTCTGCCAGCCTTGTTCAAGGGACACCATCCCAAATTCCACATCAGGGACCTAGCCTGTCACTCCCCTATCAGGAAAGGGCAGATTCCTTACTACAGTCAAGGCACAGGGGATCCTCTAGTGTCCAGATCACTTGTCCCCTACCTACAATCCTATGGTTCTGTGTCATACCCAGGATACAGCACCTCTGCTGCTCAACCACAAATGGTGATGGTGCTAAAGGAGAATCAGTCCACAAATATCCTAACATCAGCCTCCAACTCTGGAAACTACTACTCCGTGCCTGCTCCACATATCACAGAAACACATTTTGAAGGTGAGTACAAACAGTAAGAATGAAGAAGAATAAGCTCATCACGCCGAAGGTGGGTAAACCTGAATCTGACAAGTGGTGAGTCCACAGGTAGGTAAAATTTAATTCCAGACTTCATCCACTACTGCTGCTCTGTGTTCTCTGTTTTTAGGCTCAATATGAGCATACCTGAGTAAGTGGGAAGGGGGACATTATAATGGCCATCTATGCTTCCTGTAAGAGAACCACAAAGATACACCAGAGAATACCATGCTTTGTGCTGGCCCTAGCTGATCAGTTCCCTTGTACTACCACACTCTCATTAACATACTTCCCTAAGGTATTGCTTTACAGTCTTTGGAAAGAACTTCAGGTTTCTTCTGGTGATAGTGACGCTTTAAAGTTTCTTAATTGACAACAGGATTTAAGATCACGTGTTCAGAAATACATTCCAAAGCAAGCAGGATTAGAAGCTGTCCTGACATAATGATTTCATGAGAAAGAACTCAACACTCTGTCCTAGTTCACAATCCAAAGTCTTCTTATTCTCTCAGGAGAGTGGAAAGAACTAAAAAAACACTATATGAAAATGTTAGGCTTTACAAAACAGTTCACTTTCAAGATTATTTTCACGATCAGTTTGACTTATAACAGCACTGTGAAATACAAAGAAAATTAGTGAAC